>CAUYRH010000807.1:0-13874 GCA_963574655.1 Perodicticus potto
TTGAAGCAGATACACCCAATTGGAAAATGACTCCCAGAGATGGTGTCTGGGTGGGTGCGCATCTTTCAGGAAAAGAGTGGGGTGTGTGGAGAGTCAGGAACCTGGTGCATCTCACAGAGGTTGCTTGCTCATCGTCACCCTCCCCTGTTCCCAGCTGCCCTCCAAAGTCCCCTTCCTGTGATCTACACACCAGACACCTCTGCTTCACTCTTCCCTACTGAAATCTGTGCTGTCTTCCCAGCTGAGGCTCTGTGCCCTGCCAGACACTCACCGGGTGCAGAGCGGGCAGGAGAGGCTGTCCCTGAGGAGGCTGTGTGTGAGAAGCCCAGGGCAGGAGCCTTTTATCCTGTGCAGGGCCCATGATGCATGGCCTGGGCACGCTGCCGCTTTCACAACAGGGGAGGTGACAGCCTGACACATGCCCAGGTTTAGGTTTCTACCTCCCTCTGGGGACACCTCCATAATGTTCAATGGGCTGAACCCAGAAGCAGGATGGCTGTCCATGAGCCTCCCACGGGCTTCTGGGAGCCTGCCATGCCCTCTTTCCTTCTTTCCTTTTCCCTCCTTTTGGTGTACATGGTTTGAAGCAGAAATTTTCTCATGTCCTTTCCTGATAATGGGTATGACTGTGGCAGAATTCTTTGTTGAGTTCATATGACATGAAGCCAGGTCTAACAGGACAGAAACACAAACAGGTACGTAAATAAATCATGAAACATCTCAAGTGATCAGTTTTGTAATCCAATGCACATGAAGTCCCCAGGCTACCAGTGGCCATGGCCTTTAGATGCAGTCTCACACAGATCCCCTGGCAATGAGCTGCCTGGGCAGGTGATGAGGAACCATGTGGAGACCCTGTGTGGGCGTGCCCCTCGGATGACCTCATGGAGCCCAGGAGGCTGCATGGAGTTTCTGGACATGAAGGTCAAACCAAGTTAGCTTTTGAGGAAGAAATAAGTACATTGTACAGAGCTGAAAATATCTTGTTTGTTTTTAATAAATTCATGTAAACTGAAAACTACTTGCATAATTGATTGTAATATACCATATTCAAGGAAAAAATTATAAATAGGACTGAAAATTACCTTTAATTCAGGTATAATTTAAGTGCTTTTTGCTGTTAAAATATTATACCAAAGTTTTATGTTTTCTTTTCTTTTTTCTTTTTTTTTTTTTTTGAGACAGAGTCTCAGTATGTCACCCTAGGTAGAGTGCCATGGCATTACAGCTCATGGCAACCTCCAACTCTTGGGCTTAAGTGATTCTCTTGTCTCAGTCTCCCAAGTAGCTGGGATTACAGGCGCCTGCCACAATGCCCGGATATTTTTCTTGTTGTTGTTGTAGTTGTCATTGTTGTTTGGCAGGCCTGGGTCGGGCTCGAAGCTGCCAGCCCCAGAGTATGTGGTTGGAGTCCTAACCACTGAGCTACAGGCACTGAGCCAAAAGTTTTATATTTTCTTATAGAGAAAAATGTTCATGGCTTATCCTTTACTGGTAAAAAGCTACTGATACCACCTAATTGCTCTGGTTAGAGTTTCCAGAATAATGGTGGAAACAATTGGTGAGAGTGGGCATTTTGTCTTGTTCCTAATCTAAGATGAAAAGCTTTCAATTTTTCACAACTTAGTACAATGCTAGCTATGGCTTTATCATATATGGCTTTCTTTTGTTGGGGTACAACAGCTCTCCCTGTATCCCAGACATTTTGGTATATTGTATTTCCATTTTATTTATCTCAAAGTATATTTTGGTTTTCTATTTGATTTTTTCTGTGACCCATTGGTTGTTTAAGAGGATGCTACTTAGATTTCTCCTGTTATTGATTTCTGGCTTCATGTCATTGATTAACTTATATAATTTCAATCTTAAATTTGTTAAGACTTGCTTTACGGCTTAGCATATCATTTATTTTGAGAATGTTTTGTATGCACTTGAGAAAAAAGTGTATTCTGTTGCTGATGGATAGAATCTTGTCTATATACCTGCTAGGTCAATTTGGTCTAAAGTATAATTCAAGCCCAGTGTTTGCTTGTTAATTTTCTGTCTAGGTGATCTGTTTATTGTTGAAAATGAAGTACTGAAGTCTCTTTTCCTTCAGATAATTTAATAATTGCTTTTTTGCATAGATGCTCTCATGTTAGGTATACATATATTTATAATTGTTATGCCCTTTGATTATTTAACCCCTTTATCATGATATATGGCCTTCTCTATAATTTTTTTTATAGTTTTTGACTATAAAAAAGCAGTAAGTCTAGCTACCACTGCTCTTTTTGTTTCCATATGTGTGTAATACCTATTCCCATCCCTTTACTTTTAGGCTATTTGTGTTCCTACTGGCATAGTGAGTCTCTTATAGGCAACCTATGATTAGATCTTTCTTTTTTTTTTAAATCTATTCAGCCACTCTATGTCTTTCAAAGTGGATAATCTCATGTCTTTCAATTAGATGATTTAATACATTTCTATTCAAGGTATTTATTGATAGATAAGGACTTACTGCTGCTATTTTTAAAACTGATTTTTAGGGGCAGCGCCTGTGGCTCAGTGAGTAAGGCGCCGGTCCCATATACCGGTTAAAACCTGGCCCTGCCGAACTGCAACAAAAAACTAGCCAGGTATTGTGGTGAGTGCCTGTAATCCCAGCTACTCCGGAGGCTGAGGCAAGAGAATCACCTAAGCTCAGGAGTGGGAGGTTGCTGTGAGCTGTGTGATGCCACGGCACTCTACCGAGGGTGATAAAGTGAGACTCTGTCTCTACAAAAGAAAATAAATAAATAAATAAAAATAAAATTGATTTTTAGTTGTTTCATAGATCTTTTGTTTTTTCTTCATTTCTTGCCGTCTTTCTTGTGATTTGATGATTTTCTTTGGTGGACTTCTTTGAATCTTTTCTTTTTATATTTTGTGCATCTACTATAGGTTTTTGCTCTTTGGTTACCATGGACTTATATAAAACATCTAAATTTAAAACAGGCTATTTGAACTGAACTTTAATCACAAATGTAAACTACATTTTCACTCTCTCCCCATCCACCCTTTATACTTTTGATATCAAAATTGACCCTTTTTTTGTAACTTGTATCCCTTAATAATTTATTGCAGCTATACTCATTTTAAAATTTTGTCTTTTAAACCCTCATACTAGAGATAAAATTGCTTTGTACATCACCTTACAGTTTTAGAGTATTCTGAATATGACTGTGTATTACTTATATCATTGAGTTTTTCACTTTTGTTATTAGTCAGCAACCTTGTGTTTTAACTTAAAGAACTCCTTTCAGTCCTTTGGAGCAAGCCTAGTGATGCTGAAAGAATTGGAGAAACCTTGGTCAAAGGGTATAAAATTTCAGTCAGACAGGAGGATTTTATTATATAACATGATGACTATAGTTAATAATAAGTTACTGTGTTCTTGAATATGGTAAGAAAGTAGGTTTTAAGTTCTTACCACAAAGAAAATGAAAAGAGTATGAGATAATGGCTATGTTAATTAGCTCAATTTAGCCACCCCACAATGTACACATGGATGAAAACATCAGCATAAATTTACAGCACAAATAAGCATAAATTTACAGTATAAATAAGGGCATACCTTGGAGATATTGGGGGATAAAGCAAATATTGCAATAAAGCAAGTCATAAATTTTTTATTTTTCCAGTGTATATTAGTTATATTTACACAATTCTGCAGTCTAATTTGTGTGTAGTAGTATTATGTATAAAAACAATGTGTGTACCTTAATTTAAAGATTGTTAAAAATTTGACATAGAAACACAGAGCAAGTGTATGCAGTTGGAAAGATGATGCTGATAGACATGCTGAATGTAGGGTTGCCACAACCTTTGAATTATATTAAATGCAATTTCTTCCAAGTGCAATAAAGCAATGCACAATAAAATTAAGTCTGTATTTCTATACAATATTCTTTGTCAATTAAAAATAAAATAAAATAAAAGATGAAGACTGAGAAGACATGAAAGCTCAGCCCAACTTCCCCTGTCACCATCAGAAGGCCTGTTCCTTGTGTCCTAGAAGTGTGCATACCCTCACATGTGTCTTGAAAGAACTTGTTATCACTAATTCAAAAGAAGTAAATTTAAATTGGAGATAAAAGGAAGATGTAACCTTTGCTTTTAATGTAGTGCCTAAAGGCAGGTAGGCTTTATAGAAAATTCGAAACATTTTCTATAATGAAGTTTTATTTAATATCATTTGATCAAATTTAAACATGTGACTATTAAAATATGAATGATAATTTCTTTTAATTTTGTTAAATGTAATGCAATTTCTTTTACTATTTCTGAGGTAAAATTCAATTAAGAATACAGCTAGAGTACAAAATTAAATCTAGTGGGATAATAGCATTCTGTTTACATGAAACAGACTAACTGGGGTTTATGCTATGGTGTGAGGTACATTCACAATTCCCACTACCATCAGCTTCATGACTATCAACCATTTTAACGAAATTGTCCATTATTATTCTTTGCACAATTCTTCTTCACGTTTGGAAACATATAAAACCACTTCCATCTCTCAATGTCTATAGTCTTAGAGTGAATAGTATACATCCTGCAGTCGGGCAGACAGACACGCAATATTCCCTCCTCCTCCTCCTCTTCATGGCAGGTGTGAGCCTTGTCACCTCTGGAGCTGTATGTCCCTTCTCCACTCTAGTTCTTCCTCCGGTGTCCAGCCTGCAACGTGGAGACCTCGAGGGCCTCTCAGAATCCTTTCTGTCTTGGACAGGCATTGGCTCCAAACCTCCACCTGGTACTCCCACTTCACACTCCCACAGGACGATGGTCATGTCCAGCTGTCACTCTCAGAGGACACCGGAGTGTCCATCCCTCTGGGGAGGGTGTAGTGCAGTGGAGGACATCTCATTAGATCCAGTATATTTACTTTTCCGAGTGAACGCTGCATAGTGCTCAGGCAAAGATACATGTATGTGTGCTGCTTCTGTTGAATGAAGTAAGGGGGACAGAGGCTGTGAGTGAATGAGCAAAGTTGAGTAGCAGGTCCGGGGGTGGACCAGGGCAGGAAGCACATTGGCAGTCTCAAGGACATCCTGATTCCGCCTCATTAAACCTTTAGGCACGAATCCAGGAACACTCTGCAGGTTGGTGACTGGGAAGTGTCTGGCTGTCACCTCCCCGGGTGTGACAGTGGCAGAATGCCCAGGCCATGCATCACGGGCCCTGCACAGGATAAAAGGGCTCCGGCTCTGGGCTCCTCATCCGCAGCCTCCTCAGGGAAAGCCTCTCCTGCCTGCTCTGCACCCTCTCCTGCCTGCTCTGGCAGGGAACAGACCCTCGCCAGCAGCGAGTGGGGAAGACAGCACAGACCTGAATGTCAGAAAGAGGCCCATCCACCCACAGTGGGCGCGGGTGGGGGAGGTGGTGGGGAGTGGAGCCTCCGCGGCACCTGTCACAGGGCTGCGGCCACAGAGGCGGCAGGCGCTCAAGGTTTCTTCCTGTTCTGGTTCTGAGCATGCTGTCAGGGTTGCGCATACATTTGTCCGACATCCTTGAGGATGGTTTATCCAAATGCGTGGGCTCCCCTCCGTGTTCTTATTTCTCTCTTGGCTTAGAAAGCAGCTTGGTTGTGGGGGAGGGGCAAGTGTTTGGAAACTCAGAAATGAGAAGACATCAGCCTGAAGCTTCTGTGCTCAAATGTTTCAGTTATTTTGTTCAAGGTCAAATACCTGCCAAGATGTCCTGCCAGCAGAGCTAGCAGCAGTGCCAGCCCCCGCCCAAGTGCCCCCCGCCCAAGTGTCCCTCCAAGAGCCTGGCACAGGGTCTGCCCCCCACTTCCTCCTGCTGTGCTCCCAGCCCCCCCAGGGGCTGCCCCACCCCCAGTTCCGAGGGCGGCTGCTGCCTGAGGCACCACAGGAGCTGCCCCAGTTCCCACCGATCCCAGGGCCAGAGATCCGACTCCTGTGACGGGGGCAGTGGTCAGCAGGGTTGGGGCTGCCGCTGACCTGCGTCCCGATGCTGGGAGGAGAGACTTTAGAGGGAGCCAGAGTTCCCCAAAGAGACCAAAGAGAAATCTCGAGCTCTTTCTTGGACTGCACCACAGAAACCTTCATGGGGGTGGGGGTGGGGTAGAGCATTCTGCCCGTGGATTTTCCAAGAGACTGAAGAATCCCTCTCCTTCGGGCAATGTTATCTCCTGTGTAGTAACAGGAGACAACATTGTAAAATAAAGCCTCTTTTCTTGTCTCCAAAAAAACAAAAACAAAAACAAAAAGCCTCTTCTCAACAGAGACTGTACTCACTTGTCCCTTGCTCACTCGTGAAGGTCCAGGTTTCCCAGCACTTGGCCTGATGCTTGGCCTGAAGACTGAAGGGCACCGTTCTCCTTGTGTTGAGGGGCTCTGTGGAGCTTTGAGGGTGGGACCAGGGAAGGTATTGAGAGAGGTTGCTAAAAACAGGCTTGTCAAAGTCCTGCCTTTCTTTCTGCATAACTGTGAGAGGGACAAGCTGATGTGGAACCTCAGCCCCTGCTGAAGATGCAATAGGTGCCAGAAAATGGAGAAGTAGACCAAAGAGCTGGAGGATGCAGAGGTAGAAATGAGGATTTAAAGGGGGATGATCAAGGCAAACTACAAATAGTGGACTTTAGGGAGGGAGGCAAGCTGAAAATTATTAAATTATGAAGAAATTGGAATTGAAGATTTTTTTCTGAAAGAAGCTAATGTGAGGCTTTATAGGCTTTGAGGAAAAAGACAATGTGAAGTATGCCTGAGGGGTTACAGATTATGCATCTGTAAATTTCTTTTAAGAGACAGAATTGAAGTAATTATTATAATTATTTACTGGTGAATTTTACTTTTTAAGCTCAACAACAGGAAGGGGGCATAGCCGTAACATAGGTAGCTTAGGGTCTTAACTGGGGTGCTCCTGCCCTGACTTTAGAATAGGGCAGCATTGATTTACTCCAAACCAAAATGATCATTCTCACTTGTGAATCACGCAAGTGCTGCTTCACTCTGATAGATATTTGAAATACCTAGAAGAACAAGGTTCTGTTAAACCCAAGCCATGGGGATTCTTGAAATAATTTCAGAAAGACGAAAAGACATCATATAACTGTAACTACAGTCAAAGTGGTAATTTTTGAGGGAAATCAGAGTTTGAGTATGTAAATTTTAGACAGAGAACAAAACCTATGTGATACTTTGATAATTCATTAAAAAGTCGAGTGAAACCAGCTTTTTGTAATTTCCATTTTTTTTTTTTGCAGTTTTATTTTGGCTGGGACTGGTTTTGAACCTGCCACCTCTGGCATATGGGGCCGGTGCCCTACTCCTTTGAGCCACAGGTGCTGCCCTGTAATTTCAGTTTTTAAAAGTGGCAACCTGGGAACAATATTCTTAGACATATAATTTCTTTGGCATTGAGAATAAAAAGTGTGAAAAGGAAACTTGACTGGGGGTTTAAGCCAAATCTGCTCTGCAGTCAATTCATTCAACTGGCTGAAAAGGATCACCTGGGAAAGTGGCCACCAAGGGGCTTATATTTGAGGAGGCTTTGGAATCAATGTGGTAAACGTCTTGCTCTGGGACACTAAAAACTTGTTTGAGGGGTGCCTAAAAGTCAAAAATTAAGATACAAAGCAGAAAAATAAGAAAAAGGATGGGCAAGTTCTTTTTGGGGAAGCTGCGATCCCACCTTGAGCTATGCTGAGTACTCAAAGATACAAATGTTGGTAAATCTGTGTGAGTTGGTCTCAGATCCACAGGAACCAGGTGTATTTCAGAGTGGATAGAGGCTCAGCTTCACCAAATTCTAGTTGGACATCAACAACTGGGGAGCAGTGGAGTCTGAACTCAGCCTGCATTCAAATCCCAGCTCTGTTAAGTAACAGTGAGTATAATATTATTTTACCTGGAGTCCTGAATGGTTTAGGTTAATATGTGTAAAGTATGCAAATCATTGTTAAATAAGACCTTTTGTTATTTTTTTCAGTGTGAAAACTGAGGAATAAAACTTGGAATTTAGAAGTTTGTAGGTCACATTTGAGCCCCTAACTACAAACTACGACCTGGATTCTTGCCATTAGTGAATCCCCTTTGGGTGGAAATGAAGAAATAGGGTCAATGAATGAAATTCAGACATGAGGCACCAGGACAGTCCCTGAGACGTTCATGTCAGTAGTCAGCTGTGTGGTCTTCCAACTGAGAATGGTCTCTGACAGCTGAGGTCCCAGTGGGTGGGGGATTTCCATTCTGGGAGCCATGAGTTCATTTTTTAGTCATTTGTTCACAAATATTTGTTGAGTATACCGTGGGTGCCAGGTGCTGTTCTAGGTTCTGGAGACAATGGGAACAGACAAAGTTCCTGTTCACTTGAGCAGATGTCTGATGGACACCTTCCAGGCTGGTCCCAGCATTTGTTTTCTCTGCGCTTGGTTGGATTACCATGTCCTATGTGGTGAGCACCAGCGTAGGTGGGGTGAGCCCAGCCTGGGAAAAACTTTGAGGTGCGTAAATGGTGAATATTTTGGTGGCTAAGAGAGGTATCTAGTGACTATTGGCTCCTCAGCAGAGCTGAGAACTTTAGAGGGAATTAGAGAAATTGCTAATAGGAGAAATGTTCGTGAGTGTACTGGTTACAATCATCCTATTAAAAAAGTCACTCCGAAACTGAGCAGTGGTTTTGGATTTCTCATGATTTTGTGGGTCAGAATTCAAAAAGGACTCAGGTGGGCAATTATTATTTCACATACTTGCAGTCAGATGTTGACTGGAACTGTGGTCACCTGGAGGCTGGGCTGGGCTGGACATTGAAGAAGCCTCACTTAGATGATTGGTGGTTGATGCTAGATGTCATCTGGGACCTCTTTTGGGGATATTAGCTGTAGGACCTATAACTGGCCTCTCAAGCCAGTCTGGGGGTGGTCAGACTTTTTATATGATTCCCAGCATCCCCCAGAGAGTACATGAGTCTGCATGACCTCTTATGATCTAGTCTTGGAAGTCACATGGCATCACTTCTACCATATTTTATTGGTTAAAGTGGTCACAAGCCCACTTAGATTCAAGGAGAAGGGATATAGACCCTACCTCAGTGAGAGGAATATCAAAGAATTTTGAGGCATGTTTTAAAACATTCTGTTGGAGCATTGACCAAATCCTTATTGTCTTTTCAGTTCACTCCACCTACTGCTGAGGTCCTATAAAATAATGTTCCCACACTGTTAGAAAAGACTCAAGATTTTGGCCATGATTATAGCTTATTCAAACTTTGAAAAAGGTGGCTGCACCTATAACCTTCATGTAACTAGGATATCCAGATCAATTACTGCAATAATAATGTCATGCCAAAAATATCAAAGTAAATTTACATGTCAAATAATTATTTCATTCTTTAAAATAAAAATAAAATAAAATGGGAAAATATTATACAGCTAATTTATATCTACCAGAAACATTAGTGAAATGACCTCAGTCCTCACTATTATCTATCTCTTCACTATTACTTCCACCAATTATCATTCAATCTGACTTCCCCACTTCCTAAGGTGCCACCCTGCTGTGAGCACCCCTTTGGCTCAAGATAGAACCTTTCCTATCTTGTTGATCAATACCACAGTCATATAAACCCTGGAGCAGTGGCCTCAGATCTGCGTATCTGTCCCTTCACAGGCATAGATTGTTAATGGCTAGCTCTGCTTTTAATTTTAACATGTCTGGTTCATTTTTCTTTTACTTTTTACCTTTCTTTTTATCCTTAGGCACCTTTAGCTTTATCTCAGCATTTAAAACTGGGGGAGAGGGGATGATATGTCTAACTTCACTGCCCATGTTCTTAGCCTGCACACACTGTCTTGCCTCCCATTATCCTAGCTTGCTTCCCTTTCTGACCCACCTCCCCCAAAATGGCAGATTTATTTCCTCCTGCCAGGAAACCTCCTTCACAATGGCTCTTGGCTCCCAGATACCCTGAGTTCCTCTTAACAATTTTAACTGGACCACCACAACACAACATCTTAGCTCATGCCTTATTCTCCAAAACCATTTTTCAAGACAGATACCTTACCCACCACCCACAAGTGACACTATTGACAATGTCTGGACACTTCACTCCTTTCAGGGTAATAGGAATTGCTACCCAAAGACTAAGACCCAGGGACTTCCCACACACTTATGTAACAGCCAGTATCATTCTAGCTCATAATTGGATTACTCCCTAGTCTGCCTGCTACACTATTAGCATGGAACCCTACTTTACACATTTCAGAACACTCTGAAATGTGTACTCAATTCATATTGTTTGAATGAATGGATGAAGGAATGTGTAAAAGATTATAGACAATTAGCTTTCAGAAGTCCTAAGGATCAGGGCCTAATATCTGGGAAACATGGGCTCTCTTGTATCAAAAAAGAAAATATCTGAGTGTCTATGAATGAGTTGTTGGATTCTGCCCTAAGGTACTTGAGAGTTTGAAGAACTGTCCCTTGGATTAGAACCTATGTCTCTCACCACTCTTCAGGTCTCATGTCCTTTTCCCTGAGTATAAATCAAAGTAGGAAGCAAGAAAATTTTGGGGTTGATCAGAAAATACCTTGAACAGGGTCATTCTGCTTCCCTGCTTTCTGTAAGTTACCCAAACTGTGTGGGCTTAGGGTCACAATCAGGATCTGAGAAAAGATGGTAAGAGGCAAGGAAGTATCTGTTTATAGATAGATATAAATAGTAAGAGTACTTTTTAAAATTTCGGTGTCCTTCCAGGAAAGTCAGTCCCTCAAGTATTCATTGGGTTGTTTGATGCCAGCCTCTTTCTGTTGTGGTCCCAGCTCTGGGGGGAAGCTGCTACCTGAGCCACCTCAGGCCCACAGATCCCTTCACACTGCTGCCAGAACATGCTCCGGGGGCTGCTGCCAACCGTGGTCATGAAGACCACAGAGCGTGAGGGGTGGAGGAACCAGAGGACCAAGAAAGTGGTCTGGTCTGGATGGAGCCACACCTGGGTTCCAAGGTGTGCTCTGAAGGATCTGAGCTGGTCTGTGCAGCTGATTCCCTTTGGTTTCCAGAACTCTGCTTATTCCAACTTCTGCACCATCCTTGACCCTGTGAAAGACCTCCCACCTCACCTTCATACTAATACACAACACCCCCAAATCTTCCTTGCTTATTCCTAAGACGGACCCCCGCAGGGTTGTTGGGCAGCCCCTGAGGGTGAAGAAGTGGCCAGGTCAGACAAAGGTTGTGATGAGAAAGGACAGCTTTATTCCTCACAGCACGGAGACTTAAAGGAGGAGGGAGAAGCCTTGAAACTTGCAGGATAAGTCCCTGGGGGAGGGCTCAGAACTTCAAGAGTCATGTAGGTAGGAAAGAGAGGCGACAGCAACAAGACGCATCGGGTTAAGACTGGTTCCAGTCATTTTAGAACTTTCTTTCTTCTATTTTTAAAATATGTGTTTACTTAGTGTGATAGCTCAGGTCAGGAGCAGCTCCGGAGTTGCCGCCACATCTGGAGCCCATTGAGGTAGATCACAGGGGACCCCCTAAGCATTGGCCAAAGGACACAGATTCAAATATGAATAGGGAGCCAGACAGGCTGGGGACGGCCCTCAGACGTGGCTCCCTCTAAAGTCGCTTGTCCCAGCATCAGGGCGCAGGTCAGGAGTAGCCCGCGTCCTGCTGCCCACTGCCCGGTCACGGGAGTTTGAGCACTGGCGCCGGCGTCTGTGGGACCCGGGTGGCGCCTGTGGTGGCTCAGGCAGCAGCCTCCCTCGGAGCTGGGGTTGGGGCACTCTCCCCCAACGCCTCCCCCCCCCGCCCCGGCCTTGGAGCACAGCAGGAGGCGGCTGGGGGCAGACACTGTGCCCCGCACTTGGGCGGGGGTTGGAGCATTTGGCGGGGGGCACTGCTGCTGGTGCTGGCTCTGTGGGCCGGACGTCGCGGCAGACGGTCAGCGAGCCTGGGCAACGTGAGACCACCGCACAACGTGTGTCGACGCAGAGGCTGCGGGCTAGTGGCTGCTCTGTCTGTGGCTTACTGGTAGGTCCTTCCCCCTGAACTCAGTGGGTCATCCAGCCCGATCTGGAGAACGGAAGCGAGCCGAGCCTACTGCAAGTAAAGTCCTCCAGCTGGCGAGTTCGCGCCGCCTGCGGGAGGTTGGGCGCGGGCGAGGGAGCAGCGCCCCCTGCAGGGTGCGGGCAGCCCCGCCCGGTACGTCTCAGGCGCTCCGGGAGGGGAATCCGGGAGCGCGAGGGACGCCAAGCGAGTCTCTGGGGAGCGAGGGGTGCAGGATCCCGAGGTCGCTGCGTCACCGGATCCGCGATCCGCTCCCAGCTCGCCTTCCCACCACCCTGCCCTCACCCAATCCCTATCCCACCTGCTGCCCCTGTGGCCCCCGACTGACTGCGCCTTCCCTCAACCTCGCAGCCCCGGCTGCTCCACCGCCCGACGCCCGCTCGGTTCTCCTGGGAGGCTGGGAAGGCTGTTTGCCGACGCGGGTCCGGACTGAGGAACTCAGGGCCTCGGCTTTTTTGTCCTAAGCTTTGTTTGATGGGTGTCCTTGTCCGACCCCACCTCGCCCTCCCAGGATCAGGCTTCCAGCATTTTCTTGGGCATGTGGGTTTTTTCCCTGCGTTTTTTGGCCAGGGCTGGGTTTGAACCTGCCACCTCCGGCATATGGGGCTGGTGCCCTACTCCTTTGAGCCACAGGCGCCGCCCTTGGGCTTCTGTTTTGAGGAATGACGCAAGGGGGAGCGGGAAATCTCAGCGACTGCGCAGCCATGCAGGTTCAGGCCCTCTGCCTGTCATGTCACTTTGATATCTTCATTCATTTCGCATTATCTGAGTTCAGAATAAGTCCCTGATTGAGGGGCAGTGGGTAGGGCGCCGGCCACGTGCACTGGGGCTGGTGGATTCAAACTCAGCCCAGGCCTGCTAAACAACAAACAAAAAAGTAGCAGGGCATTGTGGCGGGCACCTGTAGTCCCAGCTACTGGGGAGGCTGAAGCAAGAGAATCGCCTAAGCCAGGGATCCTCAAACTTTTTAAACAGGGGGCCAGTCCACTGTCCCTCAGACCATTGGTGGGCCAGACTATAGTTAAAAAAATAAAAACAAAAATGAACAAAATTCCTATGCACACTGCACATATCTTATTTTGAAATAAAAAAAAACAAAATGGGAACAAATACAATATTTAAAATGAAGAACAAATAAGGTTAAATCAACAAACTTATCAGTACTTCAATGGGAACTATGGACCTGCTTTTGGCTAATGAGATGGTCAATGTCTGGTTCCATATTTGTCACTGCTAGTCATAACAAGTGATGCAAGTGTGCATCAGTTAGTCTAGATCTGGTTGGAGATTTCAGATGTTGCATTCTGGAAAAAGTCTGTTCACAGACATAAGTGCTGCCAAAGATGGTTGCCATTTTGAGGGCATGATCCCTGAGATTAGAATATGTCTCAGAGGGGAGAGATGCATAGAAATTAGGAAGGCTGCTCGACTTGAATGCATCTTCCAGGGAGTCACAATTCTGCAGTTCAACCAGGTAAATTCTATCTATATTTTCTTTTCTTTTTTTTATTTCAAGATACTTTATTCTTAAAACAGGTCACAACACTAAGCTTTTGGCCCATTCTGCCACTGTACAAGCTACAAATGCTTGCTGAGCAGTGGAGGGGTGCTCTTTCATAGCATGTCTAAAAAGTGATTAAAAATCCATATAAAACAAATATTTAAATAGTTTCCATAGGAATACAGATAAGTGTGACCCCATCTCCTAATCTTACATATTGCTGCATCAGTGCCAACCCTACTCTTACAAAGACATTTCAAAACTGGCAATAATTAAGTTAAATGGTCCCCCCAAATCCCTTAATTCAAGCCAAACTCACAGT
>CAUYRH010000812.1:0-21386 GCA_963574655.1 Perodicticus potto
CTTCCATTCTTGAGATACTTTGCTAAGAAGAATATGTTCCAGCTCCATCCATGTAAACATGAAAGAGGTAAAGTCTCCATCTTTCTTTAAGGCTGCATAGTATTCCATGGTATACATTTACCACAATTTATTAATCCATTCATGGGTCGATGGGCACTTGGGCTTCTTCCATGACTTAGCAATTATGAATTGGGCTGCAATAAAGATTCTGGTACAGATATCTTTATTGTGATGTGATTTTTGGTCTTCTGGATATATACCTAGTAAAAGAATTATAGGATTGAATGGCAGATCTATTTTTAGATCTGTAAGTATTCTCCAAACATCCTTCCAAAAGAAATATATTAGTTTGCATTCCCTCCAGCAATGTAGAAGTGAGCACAAGAAATGGGGAAAGGGGCAAGGGAGGGGAGGGGGGAGGCTGGGTGGAGGGAGGGTGATTGGTGGGATCACACTTATGGTGCATCTTAGAAGGGTACAAGTGAAAATTACTAAATGCAGACTATAAATGTCTTCATATAGTGATTAAAAGGCCATGAAGGCTATGTTAAAAAAAAATTCTTTAAAATTAGACTTTATTGTTAGAGCAGCTTTAGGTCCATAGTAAAACTGAGCACAAGGTACAGAGTTCCTATCTGTCACCTGCTGCCATTACCAACGTCCCCCACGGTGGCCCCTTCACGAAAGTGGATGAACCTCCATTGACCCGTCCTTATCTCTCTGAATCTGCAGGGCTCACTCTTGGTGTGTTTTCCAGGGGTTTGCACAAACACATAAGGACATTTGTCCACTCTGCTACCTATAGTATCTCACAGAGTAGTTTCACTGTCTAAAGATCTCCGACGATTCCTCCCTCCCCGACAACCCCAGTACCCCCTGATCTTTCTACTGTCTCTGTAGTTTTGCCTTTTCCAGAATTATATATTTTAATATATAATTTAATATGTAGGACAAGGTAGCAAGAGAAAGAGTGCCAAGCCCCACAGCAAAGTGAAATTATTATTATTATTTTTTTTGAGACAGAGTCTCACTATGTCACCCTCGGTAGAGTGTGGTGGCGTCACAGCTCACAGCAACCGCAAACTCTTGGGCTTAAGCGATTCTCTTGCCTCAGCCTCCCATGTAACTGGGCATACAGGTGCCCAACTTTGTGGTTGTTGTTGTTGTCATTGTTGTGTTTACCAGCCCCGGTGCCTGTGGCCGGCACCCTAACAACTGATCTACGGGCACCAAGAATTGAGCAAAATGAAACTATTATAACGGTTGATATTATATTGAATAATAATATTCCTTCAAGCTCTGCTCACAATACATTTTGTAGTGGAGAATTTCATAATACCACATGAGAAATGGACTGCCACTAAATAAGAAAAATTTATGTATATTTGGCTGGCTAGAAAGGATTTATTTCCCTTTCTAATTATTTTCAATAAGTCTTGTTTAGAAAAATTCTGTGTGGGACACAGAAATGGTGAGCTTTCTAAAGCATCCAAACATCTGGTTCCCCATTTTGCTACTTTAATTCAAGATATTTGTACATGTGGTTAATTTAGACTTATTATGTAAATATTTCTTTACCTTATCATTTTCTGGGCTTCTTCGATATTAATTTTCAGATGCCAACACAGATGTTGATTGCTTCCATAGCTACTTTCTGAAAATTAAATTTAGAACTTGAGAATCACAGTAATTTCATCTACTAAAAAAATGGGAAAGAAGTACAAATTTACAAAAGAAATACTGGCCGGTGAAGTCAAAATACAAGGAATCTTATTAAAGATGGCTTAACACGCTCATCTTCTAGTAAGCTTTCTGTAAATGGATAAATACCACCAGCAAATCATTAGTTTGAACTCCTCTTTCTTCTTTATTGCATTATTTTTCATACAAAAGATAACAGCCTAGGTTTTAAGAATTGTCTTCCCTTACTTGGGGAAAAGTTTATTATATCACATACAATTAGTGAGATGGAATTTGATGATTAGCGCTATCCTAAAAATTAGAAATGGCATAAAAATTAGTCTTGTTTGTAGATGAAATATGTTTAAAACTGAGTACTTATTTTTTGCAGCATTTATGGGGAATTTTTGTTGTTTTTAATTCCTCATAACATCGCTGTAACATATTAACATTATTTGCACTATGTATTTCATGGAGAACTGAAGGCAATGATTTTCTGATTGTGTAAAAAGTGTTAGAATCAGACACATGAGTCTTTATTTTAACATCCCAGAACATCGTTGATGTGCTATTGTTTCTATCTGTACTCTTCCAAATGTAACCACAGATATACCTACCGCTCATTAATATAAATCATTCATCATTGATTTGCCAAATCTCCAAAAAGCTAAATATAATGCTTTGATGTGTGAGGATGAATTTTATCAAAAATTGCTAAAACATTCCTCAGTTGTTGTGTGTTCCCATCTCCTATTAATGTGTTAGATGGAACATTGTCAAATTAGAATGTTATCATAGGGTTTGGCTAAAAAAGTGAGTGAAATAATAAACAGCAAAGTAGTTAGTCACAAGCATATTTTCCAGGTTTTCAGCTGATAAAATAAGTAGAGCTGGAAAGTAGATTAAGAAAATAATCAAAAGTGTAAAAAATAACAAGACAGATATGAGAAGAATTAAACACTTCTGTCCCTGCACAGACTTTGATTTTAACAACTATCCAGATTGAACAAAAAATGCGTAAGCTGGTGAAGGAAGTAAATTGCTATTTCATCATCGCAAAGGTAATTCCTACAGGTCTGGCCCAACAAAATGATTCCACCTTGAGAAGCAAGCCTGTCATTTACCGCGTAGGCCAGCACTTCAGTTTAACTTTTCTCAGTGTGTCTAGGCCAAGACGGTTTACTTATTCTGTAATTATCTCAAGTTCAGATTGGTAGACCATCACCACTTCCTAAATGACTTCAAAAAATATTAATGATCATAACAATTATTAGACACTACAAAATGAATTTATACTCAGAAGGAAACTTACGGCCTCCTACTCCTTCCCCTCACAGCATCTGGTGTGGGCAAGACTTCCACCGCTGTGGAGCAGCTGAGAAGGGGCAGTGCAAAGAAATTCACTCATGTACTTGGGGGCCCTGGCAGGGAAGGCCCCGGGAGCAGAACCAGGCTGTGCGTTCTGGGTGTAGGTGCCCTCCACACACAGGTGTCTCCTGAGACTGGAGGACCAAGCTGTCCGGGAGAGCTCTCCCTCTGCAGCAGGCCGTGGAGCCCAGGGTGGCCTCAAATGGCAGCCCTCCCGATCCCCTGCCCCACATCTGAAGTTTCCTACCCATCCCGATGACAGTGAGGACGTTGTGGCTGACAGAGGGTGATGAAATGGTCACACAAACTGTCTCAGAAACTGTCAGGAAACAGGAAGGGAAGCATGCTTCTCCTTGGTTTCAGCGGCAATTTGGGACAAGAAACTTCCTGTGTCAAACTTTATGTCAACTCTCTCCAAAATAATCATTCTGAATAGTTTAAGTATCTCTCCCACCACACTCAGGAATGCAGACAAGCCAAGTCTTTTGTTCTGGTTTTGGAAATCATCACATGAAACCCTGGGGGGAGGAAAGGAGAAATATGGCTTCCCTGGAGCCTTCCAGTGGTGTGCCCCCAGATCTGATGTCACAGTCCGTACCCCCAAGGTGGGGGGATTAGGTGAGGCCATTAGGAGGTGATTAGGACACAGGGGCGGCATCCTCATGGGTGGGATTCAGACCCTTATAAAAGTGGCATGGCTGAGCCCCTCCCCTCTTCCACTGGGCGAGGTTGCAGCAGCAGGACAGCTGTCTGTGAGGCAGAGAGCCCTCACCGGTCAGCCAGCCTGCTGGCGCCTACATCTCAGCTTCTGGAACTCTGAGAAATAAACTTCTGTTTTTTTTTGTGAGCCCACCTCTTCAGGTCTATGGTGTTTTGGGAATGGCATCCTCAACCAATGGACAGTGGCTTACGTTTGGGCCAACAGGGGATCCCAGACAGGTGGGCCCAGCGTTTCCAGGCCCTGCCCTGGAGGAAGCAGCTCTGTTTCCTCTTCCTGTCTTTCCGATGGTCGGGTGCAAGGCTTATGGTTGAATCAATGAGTAACCCACGCGTGAACACTTCCCACTGCAGAGTTATAAGAGTTACGTGCAAACCTGTTGGTGAGAGCATCTTCACAACACACAAAGCTGCTTTAAGGTCGCTAAGTTAGCTGACACTACTTCAACTCATGCAACCAATACTTACTGAAGGCCTATTAAGAACCTTTTCAACACACCCATCTGAGCATTTCTCTAGGTTCTATGGGGAATAAGTAGATTAAAAAGAAGGCTCCTGCCCTTAGGAAACTTATATTCCAATCCCCCAAAGTGGACATATATTAAAAAGCCACAAGAAGTAAAATTGAAGTGTGTAATATGATATAGTGGTCAGCAAGAACTAATATATACATATAAGTGACTGAATGAAAGAATGAATTAACATGGGGCCTTTCTCAGTTCTGGAGCTTTCACCACTGTGGATCTTTAGAGAAACCTGCTCTAGCAGTTGAAAATAGTCATTTGTAGCACATCCCATAGAAGTCTTATTAAGACAAACAAGTCTAACACTGGCTTTAGTTCAAGTAGGAGCCACGAGAAAAGACATTTCTCTCCCTCCAAGTCCTTCTTGGTCTGAGAGTGTTTTCAAAAGCCAGAGCAGAAGGCTAGGTCCATCTGCATTGCTGGATGTTAGAATGGGAGGTACTCAAATTCTATTCGGGTGTCCTGAAGGCTCCTCAGACTTACCCTGTTCAGAACAGCTTATGTCTGAGTGAATGAGATAGATGGCCAGTGAGTTGCTGCCGGTATAACGCGGACATCTCAGCCGTCCTGTGCTCCTCTCCCCACTTCCCCAAACTCTGATCACTAAGTACTGTTGATTTCGCTCCTGGATAGCTCACTCACCTGTCTTCTTCTCCCCTCCTCAGTCCCCCTCCTCACCGTGACGGTCCAAGCTGCCCTCCTCTCCCGGTGGCTGCAGTAAACTTCTGACTGATCTTCCTGTGTGTGGTCCTCGTCCTTGACGTCTTCACTCTGTGGTCAGAGAGCTTTTCAATATTCCCATCTGATCACGTCTCTGCACCGAAACCCTTCTGTGTTTTGCCATTGCTCCCGAGAATAACCAGCCCGGCCTGAGTCACCTGCCTCTGTCCTCTGTGGCCTCTCTCCCTCCCTTTCTCTTGTCCGTCCAGGCCTGCTGACCTCTAGTCCACGTCTGGGCACCTGCTGTCTGGCAGCTTTGTGACATGGTGGTCCTCCTGTTCCAAGTGCTGCAGACCCTATCCTCACCCCTGCCCCGCTGCAAACTCCTTTTCATCCTTCATATTAGGTGGATCAACGTATTTGTCCTGTTTGTTGATCAACAGGGAGACCTCTAATCCTCCAAGACCAGGTCAAGACCTCCTCTTATGTGTATTTTTAAAATTATTCATGGCCATTATCATGGCTTGTAAGTACATGTGTGTGGCCATTGATCAATGTCTGTTGACCCCATCAAAATGAGGGACCTTGGAGGCCCAGGCCTGCCATGGAGTCTGCTCTCGGTACTCAGCTTAGGGCTCTGAGAATGATGGGCACTCAATAAACAGGTGCAAAACCAGACCCTGATGCATCAGATGTGGCAGAGCACACTACTTTATAAGCTACTAATGAAATTCTCGGGGTCATTTAATGTAAATTAGTTTAAAAGACACAGAAAGAAGTGAGGAAACAATTTTGTTCTTCCTTGTTCCTTTCCTTCTGGGCTCATGATAACGAACAGGTCAGGTTGGGCTGGATTTGGATTTGAGTTAGGGTTAGAGACAAGGTTAGGGCTAAACACTTTCTTACTTTGTGCTGCTAAAACCAAGCATCAGAGACTGGGTAATTTGGAAACAACAGAAATTCATACAGTTCTGGAGGCTGGGTAAGTTCAAGATCAAGGCACCAACATTCAGTGTCTGACAAGGTTATTCTTGCTGGATCCTCCAAGCATGGAAGGCAGAAGGGCAAAAAGGGTCTGGTTAGTGTCCCTCTGCCTTTCCCGAAGGTTGCTAATTGCACTCGGCACTTACAAAGCAATCACCTCCTCATGACCCCAAGTTCAACACTACCTCAGGGGGGTTAAGTGCCAATGTGAATTTTTGGAGGGAACACAGATGATCACACCATAGCACACACTTACCCTACTTTTCAAGAAATTACTTCTGGAGTCGTTTGGTTAACAAACACATAGAACACGTTGTGGCTGGGACTCTGATGGGAAAACAAAGGTGAACGGGGAAGTGAACTTAACTGGGGAGAGACATATGAAAAAAATACTTGCAGTGTGAAAACGCCATAAAAAAAGAAGCACGTGTAGGTGCGACAGAAATATACTGAGGACAGTGACTAACATATGGGGGAAGAAACAGGGGAAGTGTCCCAAGGAAGGTAGAGATCGGATCTGAGTGTGCAATGAGGTCAAAGGTGCCTTGGAAGGAAGGAGGGAGGAAGAAGGGGCAGGAGCACAGGCCAGGAATCCCGTGTGACAGCAGGACAGAAAGAGCAAGGCATTGTCCACGACCCTGGTATTCCTTCTGACCAGAGCAAAGTGCAGGAAGGGCCAGCCCTGGGCACCAGCCAGGGACTGTGGGCTGACAATTCTCAGATACACTCAGATACATTCCCATGGCAAATACCAGGACATTCTGCAGAGTGTTGTAAAACTACACAAAGTATATGTTAAGCACAAAATAAATAATTTAGTATTAAAGCAGGTACCATTTTTATTTTTAAAAAATCTCTGAAAAGGAAAAAAATGCAAACGTTGGAGTTTGGCTGGAGCTCGTCCCTCCAGCTGTGACTTTTCACGATGTAATAATGTACAGAGAAAGTTGTTGGTGTTCTAAGATTCTGTGTGGCTGTGCAATTTCTGTACATTTGCAATTAGAAATATTAAAGATTTATTTAGCTATTAAAAAAAAAATTTCTGAGAAAGACAAGTGGTAGCAGATTCCAAAGCTTCATGAACTATTTCTCAAGGAAGAGCTTAAAACATGCTCCACCTCCAGCTGGGTAAAGACAATGATACAGGTTTAGCAGAAACGTCTGCACCTTGGGTTCAGGGCCACAGGTGAGAGTCTGCAGTGAGGGTGGCTCCAGGCACAGATGTCCCAGCTGATCTCAGGACGAGAATTCCACTCGGCTATGGTTTAGAACCATTCCTTATTTGGTTTCGGCTTCTTACTTTCAAAGTTCACTAACCTCTGCAGGGACACAGCCTGCTTTCCTACAGGGTTCCACAGTGCTGAGACTTTGTTTACCAAGGGGGTTGTGAACATCTCACCTAAGGAGGACAGAACATATAGGAACAAGAGAGATGAAAGTGGCCCTTTCTAGCATTTGACTTTTGAAACAAAATCTTGTGCAATCTTAGCTATTCTCAGAAGACTGTAAGGGGTTCCGCATTACTTGGGAGTCAATAGACGTGTTCTTTCCTTTACTGATTTTTTTCCAACTGTAAAAGAAACACATGGTCATTTTAACAAATTAAATCAACAGAAAAATTTGTAACATAATAAAGTGAAATATTTTCATACCACCTCCTCCCCAGAGGTAACCATTGTTAACAGGTGTCCTCTCCTTGGATTTAAGAAAATAAGTTTCCTAATACATTCGTTTTTTAACCAATATAAAATCCTTCAACCACCTTCCCACTGTCCTTCTTTACCAAGTTCTTTGGTCAAGTTTATATGTCAGTACATAAGTCTAGTTAAGAGCTTGTAGAAAAACTATTGTCTTGTCTAGGTACTTTATTTGTTTTTTTAAAAATGCAATAGATCGGTGACTGGGAAAAAAACACAGCTGTACATCACTAAATCTAATTTTATCCTTCAGAACTTTTTTTGTTTTAAGTCAGTGTTAAGAATTGTTTTATAAAGACTTACTGTTTTGTGTAGCAAAATTCCCCAAATTTAAGGATGGCTGGTGATAGGGCCCTTTGTGTTTATTTTCCAGAGTATAGACACTTTATGTTGAGAAATTATTTTTATATTTCATAAATTTTTTTCCTTAGATTATCTCCTAAGTTAAATTTTTTGAAAACGAGTACTGGGTAGTGGGGATGGAGAAGGGGTAATTTAAAAAGACCCCTAGTCTGATACTACACATTTGTAATTATAGAACTTCCTAGGAAGCTGACCTAAACGGGCAACCCAGGCAAACACTTGAGCTGGTGCTCACCACCAGGAGAGAAATCATTACTGATGGGATTATAATGAAGCCGTGGTGGGAAGACCACAGAACACCACTGATACCAGGGAGCAAAACAAATAACTTATTGCAGTCTTGGAAAATGGCCTTTTCTGAGGAAAATGAAGGCTTTCTTTATGGCTTAAAGCCTGCCTATGAGATGGAGCTTAATATGTAGTTCTAGCAGGCAAGAGTTTTAGAAAAGCAAAAATTACACTAAAAAGAGAACAATAATAACAATTGCTCTGTAGTCCATTTGGGTTGCTATTCTAAAAATACCCTAAACTTGGTCTTATAAACAATAGAAAGTTATTTCTCACAGTTGTGGAGGCTGTGAAGTTCTATATCAAGGCACCAGGAGGTGTAGAGTCTGGGGAGGGCTGTTTTCTGGTGTATAGACAGCACTTTTGTGGTATGTTCTCACACAGTGGAGAGGGCAAGGTCCCTCTGGGGTCTCTACTATCAGGGCACTAATCCCCTTCATGAAGGCCCCACCCTCAAGGCCTCACCACCTCCCAAAGGTCTTACCTCCTAATACCATCACATGGGGATAAGGTTGAAATGATCTCAACGGGACACAAACATTCAGTTCAAACACAAACAGAAGGTAAAATGCAGCAATTTCTATGTTGCACTAAAGCAAAGAGAAACCAGACATGGTGACTTCAGAGGGGCCAAGGTATGGACTAAAGGTTTGACTCTGTCTTTAGTGCCTGTGCCTGAAAGACCCTGGACTTCTCCATTCCGTGACACCTTAGCACACACTGTTTCCTATTCCTGACTTCCCTTCCCACCAACTCATCCCTCAGGGTCTGTTTAGATTCCTTCTCCTTTGTCAACCTCTCCTAACAGCTCTGGGAAGAATTCTTCCTCTCATGTCTAATTCCTGCACTGTTTTGTTACAACACCTGCCTTTTCACATCATGACTCATCTCCTCCTGTGGATGGTGAGCTTCTCAGGTACAGTGTCTGCCCCATGAGCCTCTCCAGAGTTGTCCAGACAAGCACCCAGGGACAGAGTGGCTGCTGGAGGTTCGCTCCGAGACTGCATGCCTGGTGTGGAACAGTATGAGGGAAGTGTTAGCTTCTCATCCAAAATAAGAATAATAACACCCGTCTCCATCTCCTTCTACCTCTTGGGCATGAAATAATTTCATAAAGTACTTTGAGTTCCTTGGAGTAAGTAAGAACAAAAGCGATTACTACAGAACATATTTAAACACGTCTCATCTTTGAACCATGCAATAAAGTGGAGTTAATGTCTCCCTGTCTCCTTATTAAGTGCTTTTATAGTTTCCCAACTATTATTTAAAAAAAAAAAAAGATTTACTTTTTTAAAAGATTAACTTTAAAATTAACAATTAGTTATCATTTTTGCAATTGTTAAGTATACAGTAGCTATGTTTACTTTTACAAAAGAACATACATTTTTGGGTATACATATTAAAGCTTTTGATTATGGCTATGTTAATTCGGCCTTCCCAGATGAAAAGGTTCCCCACCGTGCACTGGAGTCGATACCAAACTGCACAGTAAGGGCATCTTCTACAAGGCAGCTTCTTGAATCTCAGGCAGCACCTGGGCACACCCTTGGTGTTAGTCAGACAAGCTGCTATGGCAAAATACCACAGGCTGGCAGGTTGAACAGCAGACGTTGATTTCTCACAGTTCTAGAAGCTGGAAAGTCTAAAGTCAGGCTCCAGCATATTCCACGTCCAGTTAGGGCCTCTTCCAGATTATAGCGTGCTTACTTCTTGTTGTATTAGATGGCAGGAAGAGAGTTAGCAGTAATCAAATAAGGCCGTGCTCAAGAAACTTCAGATAGGGGCCGGGTGTGGTGGCTCATGCTTGTAATCGCAGTACTCTGGAAGGGCAAGGCGGGTGGATAGCCTGAGCTCAGGAGTTTGAGACCAGCCTGAGCAAGAGCAAGACTGTGTCTCTAAAAATAGCCCGGCATTGGTTGTGGCAGGCGCCCATAGTCCAGCTACCTGGGAGGCTGAGGCAAGAGGGTTGCTTGTGCCCAACAGTTTGAGGTTGCTGTGAGCTATGATGCAACAGCACTCTACTGAGGGTGACCAAGTGAGACTCTGTCTCAAAAAATCAATCAACCAATCAATCAATAAATAAAAAAGAAAGAAACTTTGATTACATGTACATTAAACTTTAAAAATGTACATTATTGTGTAAAAATGTAGCTACTATTTACTTAATAATCTCAAAAAATGGAAACTATTTGGTAATTTTAGAGTCAACTAACCTTTCACAAATATTTTCATAGTTCATTAACAATGGTCACTTTGGGAGGACTCTCCAGGCTTTGGTATTTATTTGACACAACATCAAATTTATATTTTTGTACTGAATTTTGAATGAAAAGTCTATGTATTGTTTGTCCTCTTTTCAGAGAATTGGCCTTAATACTCAGCTAGTTTTGTCTAGATTTGTATATTTGGTAAGCTTCACAATGCTACTTATAACACACACAATTGACAGGATGGGGTTTTAAATCAGGCCGAGATCAGGTAGCACAGGGCCAGAACCACAAGTCACTTGGTGCAGGCATGAGTTTTATGCTCTTTAGCAGTGACGAAATGGTTAGTGCTGTGAGGGCTAATCTCCAGGGCGTGGAGCCGCAGTCGTAGGGTCCTGTTTGACATTATTCTTGTAGAGTGTATGTTTCTCTCTTTAGAGCATCATGAACGTCGTGCCTTGTTCTGCAGGGCTGAGTAGGACCATAGTTGAAAATATGCCTGTGGAGACTGGCAAGATGCTGGAGGCTGTGTGCACTGCGGTTGAGTAAAGGGCGTAGAGACACTGCAGTCCCAGTTCCAACAATACTCTCAACATTTGCCGGCTATTTTCCCTTGAGCAAATTAAATTACACTTTCCTCAACTGTACAAGGGAAACAATACTTGCTGTCTCGTGTGGTTGTTATAAGAATTAAATGATGAGCATAATACCGTACCTCGGTTCTAGTAAATGCATGCTCAGTGTTACCCAGAATTATTAATGTAATTAGAGGATGGCGCCTCTGTCTTCTCTGCTCTTTCGGATGAATTCTTTTGCCAGCCACACGTACAAGAACTGCAGTGATTCCGCGTTCCAGGCATCCCAGCCTTGGTATTACTCTCCCCTTGGGAATATGTGAGCTGATGTTAATATTCGGGACACTGTGGGCTGGACTTAGTGATTGACTTTCAACAAAGAAGAGATGGCAAAAATGATGGGATGGCACTTCTGAGATTAGGCTACACAATCCATGCCTTCTGTCCTGGGGTTAGCCTCTTGAGTGCGTCTCACTCTCTGTGGGTCGCACCGTGTGTGGGAGGTCAACTGCGCATGTGGAGGGGCCTGCCTGAGTGAGCGTGTGAGCCTGTATGTCCCTCTGTCCCCTTCTATCGTTCCTTTAATACAGACTGGACAGCACCCCCGTGCTTGGCCAACAGGTGCACAGTAAATGTTTTCTCAATGATAAAGAAATGACTCCAGCTTTCAGACAGCAGGACTGCCTTCTGTATCGAACCTCTTATGAGGTTCAGTTACGTTTCCCTTTATGTTCTTTTAATATGAGACGTGGGGGTTGTATTTACAATATAAACGATCGAAGGAAAATGAAAGAGCTGCTCAGTTACCTGACTTGGAAGCAGGTTGGAACATACCACTTTGTTCTATAGAATTGTGTCAGAGAGTGCTTGGTTAGAGAACCACTTCTTAATAACATCAACAGTGGGGCTCAGAGGTTGCTGGGAAATGCAATGATTAGGAATAACTACATTTAATCTGTGACTGGGGATGGAGAAATGGTAGTTTATGTGTGGTCATCCTGCTTGCCCCTCTTCCCTAAGAACCTTGGTATTTCCCTTTGTAGAGTTTGTACATTTAAGACACGGTTAGAACATTTTCCCCCAGATTGGCCGTGGGTCTTGATCTGAAGAGAAATTGGATCTGAGCCAGTGGCAGAGTTGGGGCCAAGATACATGGCTGTGACAATTGCCACATTCATCTCAGGTCTGCTTAAGAACTCTTAACAGCACCACCACACAAAACTTTATGCCAGCTGCCATGTTTTGTCCTAAGTGTAGCATGTAAAATGGACTTTTTATAGTCTCAATTGCAAACCTCTGGCCAATAACACTTTTCTTGCCCACTTCCTCTCCAAATGTATGATAATAATGAAATGAATGAGACATCTGGATGGAAGTCATGGCAAACACCAACAGAATTAATTAGGAGCCTTATTTTCTACTGTGGGACCCTGAGACTAAAATCCTGAAGTCAGTTTTCCAAGATGGAAAGGTGAGACTGAAGAGTGAACTGCCGTTACAGAAAGGAACTTGGAAATCTGGAAAATGTCTGTATAATTTTTATGGCTAAAGAGATCTGGTTACGAAGTTTATATTGATCAAACTAACATAAACATTTCAAAATTCTGGCTTTATTTTGAGGCAGAAAAAGTGTCTAAGAAAAGCTGTGAACTAACTTAGAGCTTCTGTCTGAAGTGGGCGAGGGTGAGGGAATAACAGGCCTTTAGGAAGGATGTATCAGTCACCTTTCTGCCCCACACATAGTAGGTGACCAATAAACTCGCCAAATGCATGAACACAGATCCTTAATTTTCAGTCCCAATGCATGTTGCATATTCACTTCCAACTAATTTATGATTTAGATCACACATTTAACAAATCTCCTTTAGAGTATCATTTGCAATTTATATCTTCAGAAAGTATGACATCAGATTTCACGGTTTCATCCTGTTCTTGTGGGTGTTCCTCGGTTGCCATAGTAACCAAGTTGCCATGGATTAGGCGGCAGGAGTTGTAAGGGTCAGCAAAGACTAGAGCCTTGTCATTCTTCATTCAAAGGCAATTGTCCCTAAAAAATGTGACTTGCTTCAATATTTAAGACCTGGGCACTGATACTAAACTAGAGTGATATTTCGGTTAAAAACCAATAATTAACCTTGTCTTCAACTTTAGGTCACACTTTAATAGCAATTTCATAAAGTGGACATTCCTCTGTCTTTCATTCTTGAAGTCCTAGATAGATTTTAAATAATATGTCTCCTGGAAAAGCACACGGGTAATCGTTGCAATTTATTTTATGTCATTATCTAAGTAAGCCCTTGAGACCTTCCAATTCCAGCTCTTCTCTCGGAGGTAATTGCACACATCTTGGGAATATGTGAGCTGATGTTAATATTCAGGCCACCATCCCTTTGAAGGGATTCACAGCCTACAATGGAATACTGGCTTGGTGCCTTTCTGCAAAATTTATTTTTAGACAAGTATCGGGTATTTCCTTTCCAAAGAATAATTTTCCTCAAAATCATAGTCTTTGATGTCATGGGTTTACAACATACATCCTGAATGGGAGTTTTAAATCTGATGTGGGGATTATGCAATTTGATTACATTAAAATAAAACCCTTCATATTTGTAAATTAAGAGCATTTTTAAGGCATATAAATGCCATTTTTCTCTTAACATGCCTCACTCTTTTTTCCTCATTGAAGTGTTTTAAATTACTACAGTGCCTAGTGGAACGTATAACAGAACACTCAGTAGTTGCTTAAAATTTTTAATATGAGTAGTGTGAAATTTTGGCACTCACATAAGAAACATGTAAATTGTGACTTCTTTGACATAGGGATTAAATGTTTCTCAATATTTCACTTTATTTGAAAGAGTTATCTTAGGACGTGGTCAAAGAATGGTAGTTATTTTTTTAGAAACAAAGACAAAGCCAAGGATGGTGGCTCATGCCTATAATCCTAGCACTCTGGGAGGCCAAGGTGGGTGGATTGCTTGAGCATAGGAATTCCAGACCAGCCTGAGCAAGAACGAGACTCTGTCTCCACTAAAAATAGAAAAAACTCTCCAGGCATTGTGGTGGGCACCTATAGTCCCAGCTACTTGGGAGGCTGAGGCAGGAGGATCACTTGAACCCAAGCATTTGTGTTTTTGCTGTGAGCTATAACTCCACAGGACTCTACTGAGGGTGACAAAGTGAGACTCAGTCTCAAAAAAAATAAAAAGTACATAAAATAAACAAAGACAAACTTGAAATATACATGTATTTCATTCATATATATATAAATTTTAGTAGAAATATTTCACAAATATATTTGGAACTTTAACTGACATAAAAAAGTGAATTATAAAAATTTTATTTTTTAAAATATAGTTAATAACAAAAAAGGTTTACAAAAGTTTTATTAGGCCATGTTCAAATTCTTTCTGTATTTTTTTTTAAAGGAAGAGATTTTTCTTATCCACCTTTTTTGGTTCTAGCAAGCAATAAAATTTTATGAGACGTTCATTAGAGTTAGATGAAGAAGGTATTGATGTTAGGAAAGGAAATGATTTCAGTTTGCTCAGTTATTAAATACATTGATTATATGACAGAATATTATTTTCCTTGAGAAAAAGAATTTCTTCTTTCTATGAAATACAGAGAAAATCTAGGCAAGATATTTGATTTGCTACAGTGTCTAATTATAGTCATAATTGAAAATGTTGCAAGTGAGCTATGCTGTTATTTCTCTAACTTTTGAGTTTGAATCCATATTGCAGAAGGAGTGCAGAACACAGATAAACTTGGAAAACAAATCTCAAATGTATTATAAAATGATTATCTCTTCCTCCTTGGCCCTTCTCCCAGCCCTCCCTTTCTCTACTCTACAAGTTTTAATGAAGACAGATTGACTACCAGCATATTCTAATTAATAAGCTAAAGGCCTGACTCACTATACTGAATTGCTTTTGCTTTGCATTCATTTGATTTCAGTAAAAATAATCCACAGTTTTGCAGCAATATATGCTACTATTATCAGCTAATATTTAGTAATACTACTCCCAATACTCTGGAAATACCTGGCTTTTCCAGCATAGCTGTTATGGCTGAAGGAAGAAGAGTTATACTGCTTCCCCTTGATCATCATGTATGTACATTAAACATACTGTGCGCAGTCTTTAAAAATTGGCTTGAACAAATGTGGCCTTTGCGACGCTAACCTTCCTTCTTTTCTGTCCCCCTGCTTGTGTCCCCTCTCGTATACACCACACTCCCTTTGACCTCCACGAGAGACCTGGAAAGAGGCGAATTGTAGGCATAAAGAGGAATAGGAAAATCAAATTGCCTGTCACATCATTAGTTGAGAACAAAACCACAGAGTGCACCCACTGTGACTCCTTCCTCCGACACATCTCCAGTATGTGCGTGTGCACTTATTTTAATTATGGGCATTATCATTCTATTATTGCACTTCTTCTTCCTTTTAGGTTCAAACCAACCTTCCATATGGTGCAATCTTGTTTTTGATGTGTAAGTGAAGAAGGAGCAAGATCAAACATGTTTTTTCCTTAATAGTTATTCCTTAAACTTACTTTACGTTTAGGAGATAATTTGCAATCCAGGTAAAACTTCTTGAGACAGAATAAGCACTAAGATGCTTCTAATGAAATATTGCTCTTAAAAAAAAAAAAAACGAAGGCTTTTATGTCTGCACTGTTGTTCCCCAACTGTCCCCTCTCCTTTCTCTGCTAGGCTGCTGGAGTGGCACTTTCAGAATGACATTTCAAGAGACATTTCAAATACAGTGAGTATCAAAGAGATCAAGGTCTCGTGGGAAGGCTGAGTAGTTGTCCCTTTTCCTTCCTTCCTTCCTTCCTTCTTCCCTCCCTCCCTCCTTTCCTTCTCTTTCTTTCCTCAAAATGAATAGTTTTAATTATGTCTTTGCTGCATACTCCATCTACCCTCCCAGCCTCCACCCTCACACAAAGCCTAAGACAGCAAACAAAAATAGACTCGCTTCTTCACACCTTTTTACCAACAAGTTTTAAAATCAGTTAGGCTGCCAGGCAGGCATTGCTCCCGGCACTACCCAGCCTGGGTCCCTTGTCCTCCGCCAGCTCAGTGTTGGGAGAGATGAGCAGACCTCCTAGGGGTCAATTCTGAGCTTATTTTCACTGATTTCTGGGGCTCTATCGAAATGCAACAACTTGAAAAAAAGGGCCTGTTTAAAAGAAGAGCCAGCCGATGCCTGTTCCTTTGGGTTTTCTGAAAGGGTCAATGCTTCAGTTCCAGGAACCTTTTCAGAGCCTTGAAAACTTCTAGAAGCAGTTATGTTAGTGTCAATTACACGTCGTTAAACTGTGAGGATAACCGAGCTGAAGTCGACCATCCCATGGGTCCACCACCTTCACCCTGCAAAGGAGCCAATTGGGAAAATCCTAATCAAGGTGTTTCAAACATTAAAGTTCTTCGAAATTGGAGAAGGTAGTAAGTCTTGGTGGGCTACTTGAAATATTGGGTTTTGAAATTTAAAAAAACTAACAAGTGAACCTGTATAAGTATTAGCCACTGGAGAAAGAGATTCCTTAGGAAATAAACTTCCAGTACTGCACAAAATTTAGGGAAATAAATATTTTATGGAAACAAATAAGTGTATTTACTTAAAAATCTTGGGCAGAACTCTAAGTTTTACTCAATAGTCCCTTCCAAAATTATGCTAGCTCTCTCTTCTTGAGTCAATATTTATCAGGAAATGCATAATGTTGTGTTTTTATGGAGTAGAGACATTGCCTATCTCAGAATATTCTGTGATTCCATCTTTAAGACTCTCTTGATAATTTGAACTACTGTAGACTCTTTGAGTGAAACTTTGCTAGCTGGCATGAGGCCACTAAACTTCCTGGGAGCTCAGAAATCCTGTTAAACTAAACTGGCCTTCAGATTTACACTTCATAGAAAAGCCAAAGGATATAAGTATCACTCGAGACTGTTTACCACAGTTTTTACTTGAAGCACAATTTCATGAGTTTAATAAATATTAAGTTTCGTGGTAGATTGTAGAAACAAGACATAAATTCAATAGAAAAATATTAAGATTATAAATGGGCCACCCCCTCCTTGAATTCTTGCAGTTTAATATACAAACAGCATCTCTGGTGGCACAGAATAAAGACATGTAGTGAGAATGAAGTCAGCAAAATGCTATCTTTGGCTCCATTTGCCACTGTCATCGCCTCTAAGACTTTACTGCTTTACCTCTGTCTCCTGCTTCCCACCAATGATTGTCTTAACACACACACACACATTCATAGGTGCTCACGCACATACAGACACACAAACTCACACACTCTCCTAGTTCCAATACCCCTCAGCCTCATGCTGTTTTCTTGGATCTCAAGGGTTCTTAATTGCATGCAATGGATTACGATTCTTCTTCTTTTTTTTTTTAACACAGAGATTTAAATAAATACTGAGTAGATGACAGAAATCTTGGGAAAGCTTCAAAACCTGATTCAAGGCTAAGCTGCATAGAATAACCTCCGAAATCACACCACAGAGGTGGCTAATGAGGTTAGCCCCGATGCTGGCCTGGTACAGCACTGTACCTCTCACCTCTCCTGTGCACCTGCACCCCCATTTACAACCAACTGTGAAACACTGCAGCATCCAAGCTGACTTTGTTACCTCCATCCCCTGCAGAATGGAGATCAGACCGGGTTGCCGGCTTTCCTCTGCGTTACAATCACGTGTGAGTCCATCTGACCCGGGGTGCTCAGATTACACACCTGTGCTCTGGCTGCACAGGCGATTGGAAAAAATTCGATTTCCTGGGCTCTAGTTTAAATCAGGATTCTCACTGTTGAAAATTTTTCAATCATAGCAAGAGTTTTGCAGAAGGTAATGGCCCTAACAAATGTTCTCTACAGGTGTTGAATAGTTTCACAGTGACACCTTACACTCAAGGACCCATCCATCCATTCCTTCATTCTTTTTTTTTCTTTTACTTTTTTCCTTTTCCTTTTAAGAGACAAGGTCTCACTCTGTTGCCTGGGCTGGTGCGCAGTGGCTGACCACGGGAGATGTGACGTCCTGCTGCTGATTTGTACCAGAGTTTTGACCTGCTCTATTTCCAACCCGGCTGCTTCACCCCTCCTTAGGTTTTCTTTCTTTTTTTTTTTCTTTATCTTAGCAATTATTGAGTGCTTACGGTGTGGCAAGAAAGCAGCTGGGAGCACTGGATACAAAACAAATGAGGTGCAGCTACACGTTCAAGCACTCGTCACCTAATGAGGAGGAAAGGCAGGTGGCAGATTTGCAACACAGTGAGGTGTGGGCTGCAGCCTAGACACGTAGGCTGGGGTGGGGCGTGAGGAGGACGGAGAGCACCCAGCAGAGAGCCGTGTCCTGCCCCCTAAGTCTCGCCTTACTTGAAGGAGGCTGGCCCCTGTGACTAGTGCTGGTCAGCGACCCTCCTGAGGCCTGGGTCCTGGCACCAGCGGGCCCCTCCTTCCCCTTCCTCCTTAGTCATGGACGCCCGAGTGGACTGTTTCCCCCGGTTGATCTGGATACAAAACAGCGAACAGCAACTGGACCCACTGTGGGCCCTTTACAAGCAAGATTGACTAGTGTTTGTGGAGCCAGCATTAATTATCCTAATTAAGATTAGACCACATGGTAAATCAGGAAAGGCAGAGTTATCAAGAAAAAGAGGACTAGATAATTTCCTCTTTGAATAATTTAGTGTAGCTAGAGTCAGACAGATGAGTCTGGAGAGGAAATCAGAGGCCAGCTCTCAGAGGGCTTACATCTGTCTTGCTAAGAATTGGTTTTTTTTTTTTTTTTTTTTTTTGAGGCTCTGGGGAGACACTGAAGAATTTTAATACCTTTTCCACCTTCCCACCTGGGAAACAACTTACCAATATCCTTTGCAGAGCTCAGCTAATCTGATACACTGAAATCTACTTTGGCTAATAATACAGGATCAATCTTTCAGCCTTCCTGACTATACTAGTTCAACTATGCAATGGTTTAAATATAACATAACTAGTCCTAGGGTGTTGGCTTTGTGTAGGGCAAAGGGCAATTTATACTGGATCTAGAAGTGCTCTTCAAATCGTACAAAGCGTCTCATTTCTGAGTCCTCCTGCACACAGGACTGATTTTGAGAAGCCCAAGGTATAGACACAGGCGGATTGATGGACTTTTTAAAAATGATGCTGCGGGAGCTGGGCCAATTCTCAGTGGTGTCCACCAGACTTTCAACCATTTTATAAGGACTGTGTGTTTTTTACATATAGTCCGTGATCTATAGAGAGTGAGTCTGGGGAAGCAGGGAAGAGATCAGTATTACAGTTATATTTTATTACATAGAAAATGCATAAATTTTATATGTTTTCAGTGAATGTTAAGAGGAAAAGATATAATTTGTAGTGTTTCATTTACTACAGCAAAGAAATAGAATATGAAAAGTATTCTAATACATATATTTGATTAAAAATTGATAGCTTCTTGATAGTGATTGAAATCTCTTCTGAGGATCAAGATCTTTATTTTATTATATCTTTCTGAAACAAACTAAAAGTCACATACCCTAAAGCAAGTTTGATGTCCTGGGACTTTTCTATTTAGCTCTTTTAAGGACTGCCAGTAAATTCCCCAAGGGTTGACTTTAGAAAATTCTTTTTATTTAGACTCTACACAATGTTTCTTTTCTCACTGAGTGTACATAATTGGGACAAACAAATATTTGCATCAATTTGCTAGGACCATAAGCTGGGTGGCAGAGATCAGTAGAAATGTATTGTCTCACAGTAGTGGAGGCCATGAATTTGAAATCAAAGCATGAGCAAGGCCACATCCCTCCAAGCTACTGGAGGAGGATCTGGTCTGAGCTACCCTTGCTTCTGGCAACCTCAGCCATCCTTGGGTTGCAGGGGGTCAGGGGTGTTTCTCCTGGGCCCCCTCCCATCCTCTTCCTTCTGTGTGTACACACATCCCTCTGTTCAAACTCCCACTTTGTATAAAGACAGTCATGTCAGATCAGGCCCACACTACCGACCTCGTCTTACCTTGATCTCTGTAAATACCAGATCTTCTTTCTAAATCAGGTCACGTTCACAGCTTCTGGGGTGTGGACGTCAACACCTTTTGGCAGGACATAATGCAATCCATGAAAATGATTCTATCAGTCAACTTTCACTAAGTCACACTTGGTAACACACAGCCCAGAACCTTGGACTCCCAGGAAGACTGACTTGTAGCTCCCAGGACCATGGGCTGCAGGTGGCCCAGGGCTCTGCATGTTTCTTCCATGCAGGTCCCGCTGAGGGCTGGCCATTCTCGCAAGGTGAGCCAGTGACCAGGCTCGGGTGTCCGTGAGAGAGGAGTGCACTCCTGTAGCAGGGGGGCAGCAAGCGTGTGGTCAAGATAACCTTCCATAATGTGGGGAGGCGTTTCCTTCTTTTAACACTTCAGATACTAATTTAGGAAACTGAACTCAGTTTATACAAATACATCCAATACTGCTTACATTTAACTTTAAACAAATGACGTTAATAAAGTGCTAAGATTGGGTAGAAACCTAAGTGTATCCCTTGCAAAGATTCTAGAGACCGGAGATCACAGTCAGATGTAGGTTATTTCTTATTTAGGACAGACAGGTGTGAAGGGTAAAGCAGTGGGGAGTCCAGACTCGAGTCGGAGTCCAGGGAGGTCAAACTCCGGCTCTCCCGTGTTCCAGGTGAGTGACACGACCCTCACTTTCATCACCTGCAGAACAGGGTTAATGAGTGTACCCGCCTGCAATAAAAAAACTATGTGTCATGGAAGTGGCGTAGCCTGGTGCTCAGCAAGTCTTCATCCTGCTGTGGGGATTGTCTTCTTCTAGCCATTCATCCAGCAAATATTTATAGACTACTTTGTGCCGGCGGCGATGCCGGCCCTGAGGATGCAGGTGCGAGACCGAGGCGTGGTCTTGGCTGCCAGGGCCTTCCTGGGTCAATGAAGGAGAAGGACGAGCGGGCAGGAGGGCGGACGGCAGAGGAGGGTGCCGACAGGAGGTCAAGGGAACAGGATGGCGTGGAATTAGGAGAGCAAACCAGAGAAAAGAGAAGCATCTCTAGGATGAGAAGTGAAATGCTTATAGACAAGGAAGAACCCCACAGAGCAGGTAAATGAAGGCGCCGTCGCGTTTACACTCTCGGAGGCACGCGGAGAAGGGAATTGAAGGCGCCGTCGCGTTTACACTCTCGGAGGCACGCGGAGAAGGGAGATGAAGGCGCCGTCGCGTTTACACTCTCGGAGGCACGCGGAGAAGGGAGATGAAGGCGCCGTCGCGTTTACACTCTCGGAGGCACG
>CAUYRH010000815.1:0-13653 GCA_963574655.1 Perodicticus potto
GCATGAGGATCACTTGAGCCTAAGAGTTGGAGGTTGCTATGAGCTATGACACCACAGCACTCTACCGGGGGCAACAAAGTATCTCAAAAAAAAAGAAAGTCCTTTAATCGTAATAGCTAGTGGTCAATGTTTTGGTATTCCCCTTCTAGGCTTTTTTTTTCAGTTTACGTATATTTATCAAAAAATAGGAATGTGAGCTCCGTGCCCATAGCACAGTAGTTATGGTGCCAGCCACATACACTGAGGGAGGTGGGTTCGAACTCGGCCCAGGCCAGCTAAAAACAACAATGACAACTGCAATAAAAAGTAGTCAGGCATTGTGGTGGGTGTCTGTGTACCCAGATGCTTGGGAAGCTGAGGCAAGAGAATCACTTAAGCCCAAGAATTTGAGGTTACTGTGAGCTGTGACACCACTGTACTCTACCAAGGGCAACATGGTGAGACTCTGTCAACAACAACAACAAAAAATATAGGAATGTGCCATATATGTTACCTCATAACCTTTTAGTTGGAGCATTTCTGCATGTGCTGACCACGCCCTGGGGACTGCAACCTTCTGTGTTGGTTTCTCCCACTCTATCTGGTGGCTGCGTGTATGGCCGACACCTTTCCCTTAGGTGAGTTTCAATTCCCAGAGCTCCACAGTTCACCTTGTGTGATCGTTTTTATGTTTGTGTATGAACTTATATGTGTTAACTCCACAGAGGCAGAGGCATAGTCTTTAGGAAGATTGACAGCTATTAGTCTCTGCTCCTCTTGTTACATAGTATCCCTTTATTTTTGTATCAGTTTTCTTTTCTCTGAGTGAAACTGTGCACATAAGTTTCTTCCTTTAGGTCTCACCTATTTTTGTTGGTTATTCTGTGATACTTTGTTTCAGCAGAATTTTAAAAGCAACTTTTAAAATGTTACATAACATAATCCTTGTGCCTCTCCCTTGCCCAGACCTGGAGGAGACCCACAAGCAGATGGAGGGGCCTTCCAGCACTGGCATCTGGTGCTGTGGATGGCAATCACAGGGTCTAAGCAGCCATTCTGAGAAGTGCTTTGCCCAAACTTGCCAACACTCTCTACTCTTGTTCAGATGCCCTTACAGGTCACATTCTCCCCCTACCCCCGAAATCCTAGTTCAGAAATAAAAGCCAGACTTTTTTTAGATTTTTAATTATTGTAGGTTCATAATTTAATGGGTACCTGTGATGTTTGATACAGGCATATATGGCGTAACAAATCAGGATAATTGGGGTATCTTCTCAAGTATTACTTCTTTTTTTTTTTCCTGCAGTTTTTGGCCAGGGCAGGGTTTGAACCCGCCACCTCTAGCATATGGGGCCGGCGCCCTACTCCTTTGAGCCACAGGCCCCGCCCTATTTCTTTGTGTTAGGAGCATTCTACTTCCATTCTTTTAGCTGTTGCCAAGCGTACACTAACTTTCCATTTTGTTTTGTTTTATTTTTGTTTTTTTCAAACAGAGTCTCAGTCACCCTGGTTAGAATATGGTAGCATCATAGTTCATAGCATTCTCAAACTCTTGGGCTCAAGCAGTTCTCTTGCCTCAGCCTTCCTAGTAGCTGGGACTACAGGCGCCCACCATAATGCCTGGCTATTTTTAGAGACATAGTCTCACTCTTGCTTAGGCTGATCTCGCACCCATGAGCTCAAGCAATCCACCTTCCTTGGCCTCCCAGAGTGCTAGGATTATAAGCATGAGCCATTGCACCCAGCCTGTTTTTTCTGTTTTTAGTAGAGAAAGGTCTTGCTCTTCCTCAGGCTGGTTTCAAACTCCTAAGCTCAAGCAATCCACCCACCTCAACCTCCCAGAGTACTAGGATTACAGGCATGAGCCACCGCACCCAGCCAACAATAACTTTTTGACTAGAGTCACTTTGTTGTACTATCAGATATTGTTCATTCTGTTTAACTATCTTAACTCTCTCTCTCTCTCTCTATATATATATATATATATATATTTTTTTTTTTTTTTTTCCTTTCTGGAAACAGAGTCTCTTTGTCTTCCTCAGTAGAGTGCCGTGGTGTTACAGGTCACAACAACCTTAAACTCTTGGGTTCAAGCAATCCTCTTGCCTCAGCCTCCCAAGTAGCTGGAACTATAAGTGCCCAGCTGTTTTTTTAGAGATGAGGTCTCACTCTGTCTCAGGCTGGTTTTAAACTCATGAGCTCAGGCAATCCACCTGCCTTGGCCTCCCAGAATGCTTAGAGTATAGGCGCAAGCCACCATGCCTGGCCTCTAACTATATTTTTGCACTCATTAACCATCCCACTTATCTCCCCCTCCCCCACTACCTTCTCATCCTCTGGTAGTTGTCATTCTCCTCTCTTGTCTCCATGAGATCGGTTTTTTGGTTTGTTTCTTTTGTTTTTGTTTTTGTTTTTTGAGATTGATTCTCACTGTGTCGCCCTTGGTAGAGGGCCATGGTATCACAGCTCACAGCAACCTCAAATTCTTGGGCTTAAGCAATTCTCTTGCCTCAGCCTCCCAAGTAGGAAGATGAATTTTTTTTTTTTTTTTTTGCAGTTTTTGGCCAGGGCTGGGTTTGAACCCACCACCACCTCTGGCATATGGGGCCAACGCCCTACTCAATTTGAGCCACAAGCCCTGCCCACACGAGATCAATTGTTTTAATATTTAGCTTCCATATATAAAACATGCAAAATTTGCTTTTCTGTACTTGGCTATTTCACTTAACATAATGTTCTCTAGTTCTATCTGTGTTGTTGGAAATGATAGGATTTTTGTTCTTTTTTTGTGACTATATAATATTCCATTGTGTATGTATATTCCATTGATAAACACTTAGGTTGATTCCAGTCTTGGCTTTTGTGAATATTGCTGCAGTGAACACATATGCAGTTATCTTTTCAATATACTGATTTTCTTTCTTTGGGACATACACCCAGCAGTGTGATTGCTGGGTCATATGGTAGTTCTATTTTGAGCCAGACTATTTTTATCCCTTAAAACTCCCTGTGGGCCAGCTCACATGTCCCACAAGGAAGGCTGGGTTCTTGCTTTCTGTCTGTTTTTGAATCTTTGTAAGTATGCATGTTGTAGCCTTGCTGCAGTGATGAGAATTCACTCGTGAGGCCCAGGGGTAGAGGGCCTAGGAAAGCCTAGAAGAATTGGCTCATGCACGCACTCCATGGCATGTGCTTCATTGCCACAGTGGAGTCCAGGAATGCCTCAGAGGCTAAAGGCTGCTCTTCTCATGGATGCCCTGTTGCTGGGCACCCCCACTTGGTTCCTTATAAGAAGCTGCTGGGGTCAGTGTCTATCTGCCCATCCCCTCCCCCATACCTGGCTGTGCATGCCAAGTGGATATGCATACCAGGGAGACACCCAGCTGGAAGCCAAGCCTCTGGTCATCTCTGAGCCTGTGGCCTTGTTCTTGTTTCTGTCAAGGCAGGTGTGTTGTGCCTAGCTGGCAGCAGCAATTTGACTTAGTATGGTGCACATGTCCCTGATAGGCCGCAGTCCTGCAGCCTCACCCTGTGTGCTAATACCAGGGACATTCCTGACACATCCAGAGGTAGAGTTGGGGACAGTCCTTAGTTTTGCTCTGTCGCTAGGCTAGAGTGCCTCAGCCTAGCTCATAGCAACCTCAAACTCATGGGTTCAAGTGATCCTCCTACCTCAGCCTCCTAAGTAGCTGGGACTACAGGCATGTGCTACCATGTCTGGCTAATTTTTTTATATTTACCAGAGACAGGGTCTTACTTTAAGCTGGTCTTAAACTCCTGACCTCAAGAGATCCTCTCCCCTCGGCCTCCCAGAGCACTAGGATTGCAGGCATGAGCTACCATGCCAGACCAGTCTTACTAGTAGGACTTGAAAATCCTACTTAGTGTGCAGTAGCTGTGGCCACCTCTGCTTTGGTTCTCTTCCTCCCTTGGTTGATCCTACCTTCCCTTCCCGCTCCAGCCCTGGACTTCCTTTCCTTGCTTCTAAGTTCAGGAAGCCTGCATGTGGCACCCCTGGTACACATTGCTAAGTTCTGTGTCTTGCATTATGTGTTGGGCTGGGGGAGGTTTGGCTTATTCTTTCCCAGCCCTACCTGCATCCAATGTCATGCTGGGCACACCTCCTGTCCCCACCTGGGCCTCTTGCCTCTGTTTGGTTCTCCTCTTCTCTGGCATTTCCTTCTGGGTGTCCACCTTTGCAGGGTGGCCACTGGTTACCATGTTGAGAGGGCCCTGAACATTGGACATGTGGCATCCTTGGGGGCAGAGCAGGCCTGGGTGTGAGCAGCACTCTCACCTGCCTTATCCCCCCCAGGAAGCAGGTCCTGGGGACCAAGGTGGATGCGGAGCGTGATGGTGTGAAGGTGCCCACAACCCTGGCTGAGTACTGCGTGAAGACCAAGGCACCTGCGCCCGACGAGGGCTCGGACCTCTTATATGACTACTACTGCGAGGATGGCGACGGGGAGGAAGCTGACAGCTGCTTTGGGGACGACGAAGACGACTCTGGCAATGAGGGGTCCTGACAGCGCGTGCCCCACCAAAATAAACTTAACAGAGTTTTACCTCACTAGGACTGGACCGAATGGGCTTCTTAGGTGGCGGACTCTACCTCATGGGAGGTTTTGTGTTGGTTCCCCATACCCTTTAATTGTTTATTTTAGGTCTTTTTTTCCTTCCCTGTATTTGTTCTGGGTTTTCCTCTGCTTCAGATAAGAGGGGCTGCTCCACCGTCCACATTGCTCGGGGACCCAGGGCCCGGGACAGGCTGTAGCTGCCTTCACCCCCTTGAGAAGGCAGCATGGCCCTGACTGCTGCTCGGATGCCCTGACTTTGGGGACTGGCCACAGCCCAGAGGAGCCACATGAAGCTACAGATGGGAACATGTAGGGGCCAGCTCCCTGCTGTCCCAGGTGTGGGGGCCTGAAGGCCTGAAGGCTGGACAGCTCATGGCCTGGAGACAAGAGACTTGATGTGTTTCCCAGCTTGTGAGTGGACAGATTAGCTATGGCCACCTCTTCTCTCTGCTTTGGTTTGTTTGAAATCCAAATAAAACTGCTTTATGAGAAGACAGAGAACCTCTCCTTGGGAGGGAGAGCAGCCAGGAAGTCCACTTGGGACCAAGTGTTGCCCCCCAAATGTCCGTTGGGGGTGGGGCACATCCTCAGTAGATCTATGGGGTCTGAGCAGAAGGAGGCTGGTTTACTTTGCATGTATCCCAGATCTCCACTGGCCTGTGGACTGATTCTTATGGCCCAGAATTCCCCAGAGGTGGAAATGAGCCCTGGCTGGGGCTCTCAGGTAGACAGTTCCATGTGCTGCCTGCCAAATCTGGGGTGGGGATCACTGCAGCCCTTGGGTGCAACTGGAAATTCCAGGAGCAGCTGGACTCGGATCAAGTAGTACCCTCAGGACCAGATTTCCTCCCAGCATTGGGCTCTCCCACCGTTGGGCTTCAGTTGTCTACCCTGGAGGCCTCCAGTTGCCCACAACCCAGCCAGTCTCTCTAGCCAGAAGGCCATGGGTACATTGAGTGGAGGCAGGATCCAGACAGAGCCCCATGGTGGAGCCAGTACTGAGAGAGCTGCATGCCCTCTGTGCCAGGCCTTGGCTACACTACAGCGGATGCAGCATTGCCATCTGGCCACCAGTTATTTAGCACAAATGAATTGCCTACATTTAAAACTTGAAAGATTGGCTAGGTGCAGTGCCTCACACCTGTAATCCCAACACTCTGGGACACCAAGGTGGCTGGATTGCTTGAGTTCAGGAGTTCGAGACCAGCCTGAGCAAGAACCAGACCCCATCTTGGGGAGGGAGGAGGAAAACCTTGGAAGATTGTGGGCTGGGTATGGTGGCTCTTCCCTATAATCCTAGCACTCTGGGAGGCTGAGGTGGGAGAACAGCTTGAGCTCAGGAGTTTAAGACCAGCCTGAGAAAGAACAAGACCCTGTCGCTACTAAAAATAGAAAAAGTAGCTGGGTGCAGTGGTGTGAGCCTGTAATCCCAGCTACTCAGGAGACTGACAGGAGAATCACTTGAACCCAGGAGGCTGAGGCCGCAATTACTAGTGATGATGCCACTGCATTCCAGCCCAGAGTTGCAAGACTGTCTCAAATAAAAAGCTTGTGGCAGGCGCTTGTAGTCCCAGCTACTTGGGAGGCTGAGGCAAGAGAATAGCTTAAGCCCGAGAGTTTGGAAGTTGCTGTGAGCTGACAGCCATAGCCTTCTAACCAGGGCAACAGCTTGAGACTCTGTCACCCCCCCCAAAAAAAAAGCTTAGAAGATGATACCCCAACCACCTTAATTCCTGGCTTTGCTTACATCTGGAGGGCTCCCCCGAGGCAACCTTGGCCTCAGCCTAGGATGTCTAGCCTGGATAGTAGCATGCACTCCACCACCTCCTCCCCCATTGCCAGCCACTGTGCATCCTTCTGAATATGGAGCTCCCAAGCCTCCCAGCCCTCATAGCCTCTGTGAGCTCCAAGTACTCAGCAGGTGCCAGCTCCCTCAGTCACCAAAAAGTGACCCAGCAGTAGATCCCATGTTGTGAAGTTATATCAGCACAGACACACACACTGCTTTATGTATCATCCTAAGGGCTGCTATAGTGTTTTAGTGTTTGGACCTTACAAAAGTTTGCCAGCCTACCCCTCCCTGCCACCCTCGGCTCCTTCCTGGTCTGGCCCCACCTGCTCTCCCTTGGGCCACTTCTCCTTGTTCCCATACTTACCTAGTGGCATAGGCTCCTGTTGGTCAAAGATAGTCAGGCATGGTGGGGGGCTTGTCTCTGCTCCACTGGGGTGACTCAGACCCTGGGAGGCTGAAGTCATAGAAGGCATTCGGCTCCTGAGCTGGGGGCACTCCCAGGCTGGCCTCACTCACCATAACACCTAGGTATGTCCTCCATGTGTTGACTGAGCTTCTGGCAGCATGGACCAGTCACTCCAGCTGAGAGGCCCAGAAGCTAGGCCATTTCTGGCCAACCTCTAGCCCAGACCATTGCTGCCCATATTCAAGGGGCAGGAATGCAGGCCTCACCCCTTGAGTAGCACCTGGTACAACCCTGCAGCCAAGATGTGAAACCACTCCTCAGACCATTCTCCACATGACTCCCAAAGGACCTTCTGGACAGGTCTGATGCCACTGTCTGGAGGCAGACAGCCAGCTGGACCCCTGCAACTTCCTAGCTGTGGGCAAGTGGCCTCCACTCAGAAAGTCAGTGCTCCAAGCTGCAAAATGGGGGTAATTCTGAGGGCTGGGCACTAAGGGTTGAATTTCAGATATACAACAAATAATTTTTACTATACATATATCTCCCACCATATTTTGGGTACATATAAAAACAATGGCCTATCTGAAATTTAAATCTAACTGAGCACCTCCTGTTTGTAGTTAATAAATCTAGCCACCCTGATATAATGGGAATGCCTCCTGGAGTTAGAATTGAATGAGGTAGAACACATAAATATTTAGTTTTACTTAATTCATCACATACCCTTCTGGGTAAAACTTCACAGTGTGATTGCAGGTTGCGTGTCCTCCAGTGACTGGGTGGTGGCTTTCTCCAGAGTACCCAGCATGCAGCAGGTAAGTTCACCCATCTTTTGTGATCAATTTTTCCAACCCTTTGTAATTTATGTTGGACCCTTCCAACTGCAAGTGACAGAGGGCCCAACTCAAACTGACTCAAACAAAATAGAATTTTATTGGCTTTCATGACTCGCAAGGCAGAGCTTTCAGGCATAGCTGGATCCAATCACTGGATCTGTCCAGACTCTGTCTCCCCACAACAATGGGTGCCAGAATAACAGCCCCTCAAAGATGTTCATACTGTACTCCCAGAATATGTGCGAACATGTTACCTTATTGTCAGAAGGAACTCTGCAGATGGAAGGTCATTCTAGATTACCCAGGAGGCCCAGTGTGAAGAGGCACATATGAAGAGGCAGGATGGTCAGAGTCAAGAAACTAGAAAATGCTGCACTGCTGACTCTGAAGAGGGAAAAGGGGGCCCTGAGCCTAGGGATTTGGGCTTCTCAATGGTAGAAAAGGTGGGAGATGGGTCCTCCCCAGATCTCCCAGATGAACCACACCCTGATGTTAGCCCAGTGAGGCCTTTGTCAGACTCTGACCCCCAGGACTGTGAGAGAGTAAGTTTAGATCACCAAATATGTAATAATTTGTTAAAGCAGCAAGAGGAAGCGAATACACCCCCAAGCTTCACCTGTATGGGCCTCATTCTCAAATGGGCTTCTCTCTTCTCGGGAGCACGCCTAGATTGACTTCCTTCCAGCTCCAAATCTGGTAGAAAGGGAGGGGTTCTTGAAAAGTTCAAGAAATCTGAGCCATGGTTTGGGGGAGCCAGCCAGGATCAGGGCTTCCATCCCTAACCAGAAAGGGGGATGGAGCCCTCTGGCTGGTCTAGGTCGTGTGGCATGCAGAAGGGGTACAGCCTCAGGAAAGCTCAGTGGGGCTTCTGGACACCTGCCCAGGGCAGACATCACCAGCTGCATGCACTGAGCCTGGCCGAAATCCTCAAGTTTGCAACATCTCCTAAGTGCCTAAAGCAACAGGAGTGTCCATAGCCTTTTTACTCATGATAACCAGACACTAGAAACAGCCCAGTCATCCATCAGCTAAGGAATGGACAAACATATGGTCCATCCACACATTGGACTATCATTCAACCATGAAGAGGAAGGAGGTTCTGACACAGCTACAATGTATATGGGCCTCGAGGACATGGTGATCAGTGAGTGAAGCCAGACACAGAAGGATATACAGTGTGAGATTCCACTAATAGGACCCTAGTGTCATCAGATTCACAGAGACAGAAAGTAGGAAGGTGGATACCAGGGGTTGGGAAGAGGGTGGGAGTTAATGTTTCATGAGGACAGTTTCAGTTTGAGAAGATGAGAAAGTTCTGAAGATAGAGGGTAGTGATGGTTGCACAACAGTGTGAATGTGCGTAATGCCACTGAACTGTGCACTTGAAAATGGTTAAGATGGGCTTGGCGCCTGTGGCTCAACAGGCTAAGGCGCCAGCCACGTATACCTGAGCTGGTGGGTTCGAATCCAGCCTGGGCCTGCCAAACAGCAATGACGGCTGTAACCAAAAAATGGCCGGGCGTTGTGGCAGGCGCCTGTAGTCCCAGCTACTTGGGAGGCGGAGGCAGGAAACTCGCTGTAATGCCACAGCACTCTATCCAGGGTGACAGCATGATGCTCTGTCTCAAAAAAAAAAAAAAAAGAAAGAAAGAAAATGGTTAAGATGAATTTTACGTAATATGTGTTTTGTCACAATTAGAAAACATGCAAATAAAAAATCACATTAAAACCATACATAGGCTTGGCGCCTGTGGCTCAACGGGCTAAGGCGCCAGCCACGTACACCTGAGCTGGTGGGTTCAAATCCAGCCCGGGCCCGCCAAACAACAATGACGGCTGCAACCAAAAAATGGTCGGGCGTTGTGGCAGGCGCCTGTAGTCCCAGCTACTTGGGAGGTGAGGCAGGAGACTCGCTTGAGCCCAGGAATTGGAGGTTGCTGTGAGCTGTGATGCCACGGCACTCTACCCAGGGTGACAGCTTGAGACTCTGTCTCAAAAAAAAACAAAAGAAAACCACACATAATGGGAAGCACCTGCGGCTCAGTGGGTAGGGCGCTGGCCCCATATACCAAGGGTGGCAGGTTCAAACCCGGCCCCAGCCAAACTGCAACAAAAAAAAATGGCTGGACGTTGTGGCAGGCGCCTGTAGTCCCAGCTACTCAAGAGGCTGAGTAGCAGAATCGCCTAGGCCCAGGAGATGGAGGTTGCTGTGAGCTGTGTGATGCCATGGCACTCTACAGGGTGATAAAGTGAGACTGTCTCTAAAAAAACACACACACACACACAAAATATGTATAGAAGGATTTGACACTGTATATTCATTGATAAATTTTTATTACATTTTCAAGTGTGATGATAATGTGTTTTTATCTTAAAAGAGTTATCTTTTAGAACCACTTTTGAAAATGTGTGTGGTGAGAAAGGCCATGAGGCAGAGCTGCGAGCGCTGCCTCCCCTACAGGAGGAGCAGGTGAGGGTCAGCCGGTTCCCACCCTGTGCCCCAAGCAGGATGGAGGCCCACTGGTACACACGGCTAGGGGCCATGTGGGCAGGTAAGTGGGAGCTGAAGTGTGGGGAAGACTGAGGCCCAGAGCCCTCAAGGGGTCCACAGATGCCAGCGCCCGGGACATGAGAGCAGAAAACAAAAAACAGTGAGTTTTCCCTTCATCACTGTCAGGAGACCCTAAGACTTCTTCCCAGAATGTGGGAAGAGGCAGCTGTGAATCTGTTCACTCATCCATCATCCCAGCAAGACCCCACTGGGAGGGCAGAGCTGGGACACCCAGGATTCTAGCTAGACCAGGTGATAGTGGCTCCTGTGGGACTAGAGACCTAAAATGAGCCATGCACCCCTAATTCTCCTGTTCACCTGTCCCTGTTTTCCAAACCTACACTATTCTAGACCTGTTGTAAATAAGACAAACCTGAGGCCTGCCCTGGTGCTGCAGGTAGACTTGTGCAGAGAGCCTGCAGGCAGTCTGTGTATGGTGTGGCCTGGGGCAGGGGAGGCAATGGAAGGGTGGCAGTCAGCGCCAGGAAGAGAACAGAGCAGAGGGTGGGGCAGAGGCAATGTGAGGGTAGTTAGGGCTCTATGACAAGCCTTGAGCTGGAGATTCCAAGGAGGAAGTCAATTTCAGATATATCTGGGGAAGGATACTCCAGAAGCTGGGTAGCACATGCCAAGGCCCTGTGGTGGAATGAGAAGGGGGAAGGAGGCCACCAGGCCATGTGGGTCTGTTAGGTTGTGGGGAGTTTGGATTTTTACCTATTTATTTATTTATTTTTTGACACAGAGTCACAAGCTGTCACCCTGGGTAGAGTGCCATGGCATCACAGCTCACAGCAACCTCAAAAACTCCTAGGCCCAAGTGATTCTCTTGCCTCAGCTTCCCAAGTAACTGGGACTACAGGCTCCTGCCACAACGCCCAGCTTATGTTTTGGCCTGGGCTGGATTTGAACCTGCCAGCTCCAGTGTATGTGGCTGGCACCCTAGCCACCTGAGCTATAGGTGCTGAGCCAGGAGTTTGGATTTTTAAAGCATAATGGGAGGCTCGGTGCCTGTGGCTCAACGGGCTAGGGCGCCAGCCACGTACACCTGAGCTGGTGGGTTCGAATCCAACCTGGGCCCGCCAAGCAATAATGACGGCTGCAACCAAAAAACAGCCAGGCATTGTGGCAGGCGCCTGTGTTCCCAGCCACTTGGGAGGCGGAGGCAGGAGACTCACTTAAGCCCAGGAATTGGAGGTTGCTGTGAGCTGTGATGCCACAGCACTCTACCCAGGGCAACAGCTTGAGTCTCTGTCTCAAAGAAAAAAGCATAATGGGAAATCAGAGACAGATTTTGAGCTGATTTACATTAAAATTTGTTTAATCCAGGCAGCACCTATGGCTCAAACGAGTAGGGCGCCAGCCCCATATGCTGGAGGTGGCGGGTTCAAACCCAGCCCCAGCCAAAAACTGCAATAAATAAATAAATAAATAAATAAAATAAAATAAAATGTGTTTAATCCTTTTAAATTCATGATTCATTTAAAATAATTTTGTTTGTTTTTGAGACAGAGTCTCACTATGTCTCCCTAGGTAGAGTGCTGTGGTGTCACAGCTCACAGCAACTTCATACTCTTGGGCTTAAGTGATTCTCTTGCCTCATCCCCCCAAGTAGCTGGGACTACAGGTTCCTGACACAACACCCGGGTATTTTTGTTGTTGGTTGTTTGTTGGTTGTCAGGCCTGGGCTGGGTTCAAACCCGTCAGCTCCAGTGTATGTGGCTGGCACCCTAGCTGCTGAGCTACAGGCACCAAGCCGGTTTAAAATAATTTTTATTTCAGCTTGAGAAATAATTCACATATTATACAATTTACCCATTTAAAGAGTGCAGTTCTGTAATTTGTAGCACACTCACAGAGATGTGTAACCATCCCCCATCTAATTTCAGAACATTCTCACCAGCCAAAGGAACCCCTGTCCTCTCCCCAGCTCCTGGCATCCATGAATCCACTTCCTGTCTCTGTGGATCTGCCTGTTCTGGACATTTTGTATAAATGGAGTCACACACTGGTGTGTCCTTCTGTGTCTGGTTTCTCTCAGACACAGCACGATGTCTTCAAGGTCCATCCACATTGTAGCTTGTGTCAGAGCTTCCATTCTTTTTCATGGCGGAGTGATATTCCTGTGTAGATGCACCACGCTTTATTTATCCACTAATGTGTTGCTGGGTTGCAACCACTCTCTGGTGGTTATGAATCATGCTGCTGTGGACCTTTGTGTATAAGTTTCTGTATGGATGTGTGTTTTTATTACTCTTGGGTGTGTACCTAGAGTGAAATTGCTGGGTCATCTGCGAACCATTGACTACATTTAACATTTGAGGAACCTCTGAAGTGGCTGCCTAGCCCTAACCCTAACATCTCCCTCTTACATCCACCCACAAGAGTGTGAACATCTGGCACCTTGCTGATTTGCATTTTAAACAACTCTTGTGGCTGCTGGGTAGAGTCTGGGTTGTGGTGACCGAGTGGGCCTTAGAGTGGGGATAGAGGTGAGAGAAGGGATGGTTACTTGCTAGGACCCAGGGATAAGGGATGGGAGGGATCTGGGGAGGCTACTGCATGCCAACCTTAAAGTTTCAGGGACTTCATTAGGATAGTAAATTGGAGTCTGGGGCCCCTGAGCTGGGGAAGAAAGACCATGGTGAGGATGAGAGACATGCAGCCTTAACTTAGCTCTCCGTCCCCCTCCCCAGTAGGCATTGCTTCTGGGGCCCAAATCACTGGGGTTAAGGGGGCTGCCCCCCACTCTCACCTGTACATGGCCTCACTGCTGAAAGATGGCTCCCACCTGTGAGGGGACATCCTCATGCACCCACGATGGATGTTGACAACTGTCCACTGCCTGGCCAAGCCATGAGTAATCCTGCCTGGCTATCCCTCTGTCACCTCAGGTGTCTCTAGCACCTATCCTATGGTTCCCATTCTCACCAGGACATGGCTTCTGAGGGATTTAAGCCAGTCATGGGGGCCTCTTGCCTTTCAGCAATAGCTGCAGGGATCCCTAGGAAAGGTTTACTCCCTGCAAAAGCGACAGGAAGGGCTAGCTCTTTCCATGTGGACCAAGTTCCTATGACACTTAGGAATGTGTTGGCCACCTGTGGCCACAAGAATAAATCTAGCCTGCCAGGGTAGCAGAGCCAACACTGGAAACAAACCTAGTCCCATCAAGAAGCCACTAAATAAGTCCATGCTGGAGCTGCTCTACTTCTGGACTGGCCAGCAATAAAGACTCCAGTTCAACTGGTTGAAGGAGTGATCCAAGTGCTCACGTGAGGTGCTCAGGAGCCCATCTGTCTCTCAGCTCTGCTACATTATGGCATTATTCAGGCAGACTTTGGCCACATTACTGCATTACGAGGAAGACTCTCTCTCATGGTGGCAAGAAAGGACCCCTTAAGTCCTGCAGAAAGAGAGCCTGGTTCTTTACAGTTTGGGCAAAGTTATGAGGAATGGCATGTGCCAACTTCTGAACAAATCGCTATGGTTGAGGAAACCTCCCAGGGCTGATCTTC
>CAUYRH010000816.1:0-10571 GCA_963574655.1 Perodicticus potto
GTCTCTGTCTTATCTGAGTTATGTCCACCTGTAACAGAGTCTCACAGAACAGCTTTTCAAGATGGAGTTAGTTTGGCCAACCTAACACTATGATGGGTCACAGCCTTACAAGATACTTAGGCTTAATAAATAGCACAAATAAATACGTACATATACATAAGCAAACAAAAATAACCCCCAAGCACCAGCCTAGAAGTGCTGACCTCAGAGGTGGGGGAGAAACATTATTGCTGGGTTGGGACAGGACACCAGATTCACCTCTTGCCTTGAGACAGGAAAGCGTTTTTTGCAGCAGTTCTCAACCTGTGGGTCACGACCCCTTTGGGGGTGTCCTGCATATCAGATATTTACATTACGATTCATAGCAGTAGCAAAATTGCAGTTATGAAGTAGCAACGAGAATAATTTCATTTTGGAGGGGTCACCACAACATGAGGAACTGTATTAAAGGGTCGCGGCATTAGGAAGGTTAAGAACCACCGGTTTATTGCCTTTCACGCAATTACGGTGTTTACTGATAAAATCCTCCCTTGAATTGCAGCCTTTGCCCCACTGGTTCAGGAAAACAAGCCTTGAAAGCAATTCCCAGATAGGGCTTGGACCCTAAGTGAGATAAATGGTAAGGAAAAATAAATGGTCTGGACCAAAGCTGATATTTATTACAACTTAAATAATGATGTAATCTCTTTAAATTGAAAAAGTTACATCCTTGGAACTTAGAATTTGTGTTTTTTTGTTTGTTTCTTTGTTTGTTTATTTTGAGACAGAACCTTAAGCTGTCACCCTGGATAGAGTGCCGTGGCATTATAGCTCACAGCAGCCTCCAATTCCTGGGCTCAAGCAAGTCTCTTGCTTCCACCTCCCAAGTAGCTGGGACTACAGGGACCCAACACAACGCCCGGCCATTTTTTTGGTTGCAGCCGACCTTGTTGTTTGGCGGGCCCGGGATGGAATCGAGCTTGCCAGCTCAGGTGTACGTGTCTGGCGCCTTAGAGCCACAGGCACCGAGCTGGAACTTAGAATTTGTTTTATAACGATTGGATGAGTGGGTGTTTCTCATAATAAGAGCCAGTGAAGAGTAGATTCTTCCTCCATAAAAGATAAACTGCACAATTAAGAGAAGCATCTTTTTTATGTTGCCCAATATTAACAAAGGGGATTTCCTCTTGCTTTAGAGAGGCAAAAATAAGGGTACAGGTGAAACTTACTAAATGTCTGTATACAATAACTAAGAAAATGCCATGAAAGCTATGTTAACCAGTCTGATGAAAATATTTCAAATTGTATATAAAACCGGCACATTGTACCCCATGATTGCATTTATGTACACAGCTATTTAATAAAAAAAAAAAAAAAAAAAAATTAAAGGCCACAAGCAAAAAAGTTTAGCAATTAAAACAGACTAGATTTTTTGTATGTTGATTTTACTCCCTTGTAATAATCAGCAAGTCATTAGAAAAGTGTATCGAATGCAACTTTTCAAAGTCTCTCTGAATCCCAGCGGCCACCGCCTTGCACTGCGGACTCAGACCCTCATCTCTCCTCACTCTTGAGCAGGACTGGGGGGATTTTAAGAGCGTCATGCTGTGTCTGGCCTGGAGTTGATTGTCCCACTGTCGTCTCAGCTCCCAGTGGACTCGGAGATAAACGCACAACGTCACAGGCTATTTCTCCAGCCACAAAACGAGGGAAATGGGCGTCCCAACTCTCCTAACCCTCTGCCCTGCCTTCCCTTCACACCAGGTAGAATCCAGCCTGCCCCAGGCTCACCTGCATCAGAAGCCCTACTTGGAATTATAAGGAATTACACAGTGTTTAATACCGATTGCCAAGGTAGGTAAAACAAAAACAGAGATTGATGGGCTTGATCGAAGTCCATGTCGTGAGAAACAGACAAGTTGACCGTGAGACTAGGTTAGTTCCCCTAGGATGGTTGTTATAAAACAAGGTCCCTTCTCCCATTTGGTATTCTCTGGGCACACGACCCACCTCCCGTTAGACCTTCTCTGCCATGTCATAACACACTACAAAAGCCCTTGAACGTCCTACCTGAGCTGAAGAACGCTCTTTCCCTTATAGATTACTCAGTATCAGGCTTTCTGTTACAGCAACAGCAAACAGACCAAGATGCCCTGCTGTCCACTCAGGCGTCCCCACATCTCTGGGATGCTCCCACCCGACACGGGTGCCAACCCCTGAACTTCCCTCACAACCCTGGGTAGCCGGGGGAGCCAGGAAGGTCACCCTCTCAACCAGTCTCTTGTAAGCTCATCTCACATAGAAACTGCTCTGCCTATACGTTGATTTGGTAAGAAGCAAATCAGTCCCCACACTTTGAATGTCCTTTTGATCTTCGGTCTACTTTACTTGCTTGAGCTTGAAAAGTTGAAATATCCACATAAAATAGATTACAAAAATAAAGTGTGAAAACAGACCTAGCAATTCACAACATGTTTATAGGGACGTGAAAATTTGGAACAATGAATGCTGGGGGTGGGAAGAGGAAGTGATTGACCAAAGTCCGAGTTAAACCGAAGAGCAGAGGGTCCATGGAATTCAAGGTGAGACAAACCCCCGACATCAGAGTTACCCTCACACATTTTCCTAGACTGTTTGTGTTGCTTGGACGTGTCTCTGTAACTGCACGCTACCTCTGAAGTACAGTATTTATTCAGAGAATCGATGATAAGAGCAATTAGAGCAAAGACTCAAAAAATATGCAATTCGCATTAATAGCAGTAACCCAAATTACACCTGGTAGGCAGATAAGGAAAGCAAGGATGATTTAAATATGGTTTACTGAAATGAAAAGTCATCACGCTATCTAATGATAGGATCGAGCAAATATTACTTTCCATGGCATAGGTGAATAATTTGGAAAAAAGAGACGCCAGTTAAATATGACCAGAATATTTAACTCAGCTCAGCTGATTTGAGATAGAAATACCAGACGGGCAAATAGAAAGCCCCTCCTTTCCCTGCTTCATCACTAATAAGACCATCAGAAACACAGAAAAAATGTGCTTGGGATCGTTACTTGGGAGCGTTCAGTTATAAAACTTTTAAATCGAGAATCTTTTATCAATATTGCTTGGTAGTACTCATTAGCACCTCTAATTTCACAAACAAAGTAACTGAGGCATAAAATGACCTTCCAGAAGTCACAGAAGAAGTTGATGTACTAACTCAAGTCAAGGCTATATGCGGCCTAGCAGAACGTTAAAATAAAGCGTTTAAAAGGGAGTTTGGGTTCTGTTAGTATCTGAGCAGTCTTATTCCATAAAAAGCATTTCTAAACAAGCAGATACTCAATTTTTTAAATGCTTTTGTCATTTTTATTCTGAGTCCCTTAGAAAAAAGTGAGAACCTGGTATGTGGTGAAATGTCCTTACCAAGCTCTGTGCTAGAGGTTGAGTTTTGGGGGTTTGGGCTTTGTTTTGTTTTGCTTTGCTTTGAGACACAGTCTCACTCAGTTGCCCTTGGTATAGTGCTATGGCATCATACCTCAAAGAGCAACCTCAAACTCTCTGGGCTCAAGCAATCCTCTTGCTTCAGTCTCCCAGGGAGCTAGGACAACAGGCACCTGCCACAATGCCCAGCTATTTTTAGAGACAGGGTCTCGCTCTTGCTCAAGCTTGCCTCAAAGTCCTGAGCTCAAGCAACTCACCCACCTTGGCCTCCTAGATTGCTGGGATTATAGCCAAGAGCCACCATACCTGGCCTAGGGGTTGGGTTTTTAAAAAGTAAATAAGATACGATCCTCTTCTTGTATAGCTTGTAGTCTAGCAGGAAAAGATACGTGTCTAAATAAAACGTTCCAGCACATTATATTTTTTCCATTTTATTTTTTATTAATTCATTTGTACATAGATCATACATACATTTAGGCCATTATGGGATTCATTGTGTTGATTATTTGTACAAATTGGAGTGCTTACACGCTACTAATCAATATAGCTTTCGCCTCTTTTACCCCCAGCACATTCTATTAATAGTGACTCAAATTGTACTCCCACACCTGAGCCACAGGGCACTAGGGATATGCAGACGAGAGGCTCTGAGGACAATAGGACTCTGTGGACATCTGAATCACATTTTGGGACATAGACAGAAATTACCAGGTACAGAAGTCATAGTCAAGAGCGTGAACACAACATGAGAGCAAGAAGCAGATGGTGGCTCTGGGTGTCCTTAGGGCACAAACTCTGGGTCACACAGGTCGACTGGGGCCAGATGCCGCACGAACCCTGTGATGACTCTCGGAGAACAGCTGCGCGTTTACAGCTTCCACACTCACTCATTCTCACTGGGAGGCAGGAGAGGGGACCTGCCTGACCGATGACTGATTCAGGACGCCCTTCCCTTTTGGGTTGAGAGTGTGGGGCATGCACACCTTTTCCTGGGGAAGAGATAGAGGGCACCGGTCAGCCCGCCTATGACTCTCCCGCAAGTCTGCAGAGCAGCTCAAGGAGGGATGCCAGGGACACCAGCCCTGCCGAAGGAGAAAGCATCAGGGGACGTCACTCAGGTCTCTTCCTCTAGGCTAGCCTGGAACTAACCAAGCATATTCTTACGGGGTGTGCACGGACCCACCCCACTCCAACAACACAAGCCTGGTCACGGATCTGTTTGGGATATAGAAAATAAACACTAGCAAGGCTGGCCCAGGCCCTACACCCCCGTGCAGACCCAGGGCCCCGTGCTCAGGTGTCCACTCGCAGCCCGGCCGGTCTCTGCAAGATGCCTCCATCCTGGGGGAAAGGCTCCATCAGCTTAAGTGGCCTGTCACATTGGAAATTTCACTTGGCCAGTCCTTACGGCTGACATCCCAGATCATCAAAGTTAAAGCCAGAAGCAGCGTGACCCAGCCCCACCCTCCACGACCTGCCAAGGAAAGCCATGGCTCTCGCCACCAAAGCTTAAAGCCACATGTCCTGGCCAAACCTGAAAGCTTCCCTCTCCATCTTTCCCTTCTCAGAATCTGATTTCTTTACTTCTAACAGCTCTTGGCCAACCCCACCCCATCCCCGTCTCTACGCCACTGACTTGAAATGACACAGAAAATGCACAGGCCCGAAGCACCAGGTGGGTGCCGCAGCTGTGAAGAGCAGAGCAGGATCCCCGGAGCGCCCGCACGGAGCAGAACGAGGCTGTTCTCCCTCGCTCCCCCTTCCCTGGTGAGATTTTTCTCAGGGGGTGGGGCTTGGACAGGTAAGTGGATAAACTTCGTATTTCAGGTGAATGGTGGTGGAACCACCCGTGACTAATTCTGCATGACAGATAGCACAGTCTCGTCTAGGAGGGAAAAATAAGTGGCTTTTTAATAGCTATTGTTGGAACAAAAATACTTAGATGGTAACTTATACTACGTCCTAAGGTGAAGTCCAAGGTGAGGAAGGTGGAAGACCTAAGGCTAAAAATAAACGGGCTTATGTGGAGATAATGGCGCCTGTCTCCGAGGTGTGATGGGGCCACGGATGGGCATGGTGAGCAGCTAAAATGAATTTAAAGGCTCAAAACTAAAATGTTAAGCTGAAACACATTTAATTAATCTATACACTTAAAAACAGAAATAAATAACAAAATTACAACAAAAACACCCTGGAACGCTAGGAAATTGACTCGTACATGTTATTACAGGTAAAATGTAATGTTTACCTTAATTTCAAAGCAAGACGGGGAAGTCTCCAAATGAGGTATTTTCAAAGGACATAAAACAATTCTCACAGGTGAAAATATTCCTAGCATACAAACATATGCAACACTTTTTGACTCTGTAAAAATACAAGTTATAAATTAAAACAACTGTAATGTAAGATTTTATATCAAGAAATCATTAAAAGTTATTTTCATTAATGACTATTATTTCTGTAAATTGTTACAGCTTATGTATTTTTTGCTTCTTAAATGATAAATGAACCTATTGATCCGCTTAAAAGCGGATCTTGTCAACTGCATGACAAGAAACGCATCCTAGAATTGAAGAACAAAATGCAATGATAAGCGTGACTTTCGGAGTCAGACTACCTGGGTTCAAATTTTAGTTCTGTTATTTACAAACTGTACATGACTAAGAGGTACATGTTTCATGGGCAATAATGCATATTAATGTGACTGAAAAATAATGAAATGATTTAATATACTAGAACTTAATATAGTACCCAAATATAGAATATGCAGTCAAAATGACCATTAAAAAGGCTTTGTCAAAAAACTATTCTATGCATTATTAAATAATATAGATGCATCTCAGTGTAAGTTAAAAAAAAAAACTATTCTATAATTAAGACCACAACTATACCTATGATGAACAGCCCAATAGGAATATGCATTTTATTCTAACTGGGGTGACTTTGGAGCCATTATTAATCAGGATCTCTGAAAGCTTCCTAACAATATCCACTTTCGGAGGAATTCTGTATTGCAGACCAATCAGCCACTCGTCCACTGTCAAGGGCTTTCTTGGGGACACGCTGCTTGGTACTAAGAACACAGAAGTGATTGTTGCTCCTAGAGGTTTCATCAACTACCTGAGGAAGGCAGATGAGCAGATAAGACGTGACGCCCTCTCGTCTTCACACAGGTGCCTTTCTGGGGACTGTGTGGATCAGAACATATTGAGAGATACATCCGGGAATGAGGGTTAGTAAATGTCAAAACCTAAGTAGAAATGACACTTTTGAGGTGCCCGTGGGTGTGGTGGAAGCCCCAGTCCTGGTCGGACATTAAAGAAAGCTGACAGGAATTCCGAAAAAAATTTAAGGAAAGGAAGAGAGAGAAAAATTTTAAGTAAAGTTCTAATTCCGTTTGGATAATTTCATTGTCCTAAAATTAACTCAAGTTTTATATCATAGTTTAAAGGCAGTGGCTGGTTTTCCTAGTGAAGGCTCTGATGCACCCCGTACTGGGAACAGAATGGCGAAAAAGTAAAACTCTGGGGCAACTTTGCTAAGCAGGGTCTTTCCTGAGACTCATGTTTTCATTTAGTGGGAAACTTAGTTTCATCTTGGATTCATAGTGGGGAAAATGGAAAAAGCTACAGGCATAGAACATTCCAAGGGACAGACTGTTACAGGGCTGCTGTGTAAACAGAGAGTCACAGTACCCTGTGTTCCTGCCAGAAGAGCTACTGTTTCCAGTTATATTTAACAGGAAACACCAGAAAGCAATTGTTTTCAAATGTGGGTAATGAGGAATCCTGTGTGTAAAATTTGAATTTTGCACTTTTCGCAAATGTAGCAATAGAATTTCAATTTTTTGCATATTATGATAAAGGCCCTTGCAGGAAGAAATGACCACGGGGATGAGACCAGAATGGTTGCAGACAAGAAGTGGAGGCATGTGTGGAAGATGAGCAGAAAGAAGGGGGAAATCGGGAGCAAACCAGACAGACACCCCCTAAGCCAGCATTTCCAGTGGTCTGTTTTAAATTAGCTGGCCATCTGTGGCATTTTAAAGGTATTTTGCTCAAAAGAGCTATGTAGGCAAGCGGGTTGGGAAATTTTGGGACAAATGAATGTGATCGTGTTCCTTCTTGTTCTGGGCACTTTGATGTAGTATAAGGCACAAGGAGCCCGCAGGAGGGCAGGAGAGAATTGGGAACAGGTCCCAACTTCACAAACTTCAATTCAATGAACACAAACTTCATTTTTTTATAGAGCATCTTGTGGGATTTAGTGCTTCATGAAATACATGTGGGAACATGCTGCCAAAATAAATTAAAAGACTTTACAAATTCTTAAGGAGGTGGAATTGAAAATTGAGCACTAGAATTTTGTAATTTTTCATTAGTCTCATGGTTGGTTAACACAAAATAGGAAATGTCAGAATCCCTATTTGGATAAAGGAACACTTCAGTCAACGCCCTGTGGTGGAGAACACATCCTGTGCTGCGTCCACTTTCATTGTGAGTGGTAGTTCTGCATGATGGAGATCGCAGTTACGGGTGCCCTGTGCGTGGGACACGAAGTCATAGCTCAGGAACTCGTCTCCTGGGGCTGCTTCACTCACAGTGCAAATACGGTACCTAGAGAAGCTGTTAGTGCCAAGAATGGCATTATAAACCAAATCTTCAAAGTGACCACAATTTGCTGAAAAGGCTTCCTTCTGAATAAGATAAGAGGCTCAAATCAATATGATCTAAATATCTTAAGCAAAATTAGAAAGATATCTCAGGAACGATTTATTGAGAGACTCCATATAGTTGCTATGCAGGAAATCTGGAAAAAACCAACCAAACACACACAAACTATCAAATAAACCTTCCTTACACATGCGTAGGCCCAGGCACAAGCCATCAGCCGGGACGTGCTGCTCAGCCGACAGCGAAGTCACAGGCAAACAGAACCTGAGCTCATTCAGCAAACAAGGTAGACTGGAAAACAGGTGCTCCGGCAAAGGGCCCCACGCCCCTGAGTCACACGCTTTATCCAAAAATATTAGCTAACAGCTTCTCCTTACAGAGGCCACTCGTTATTTCACAGTCCCCAAGAGGGTCACAGGAGTGGTCCTAGGGCTTAGACTTGTCCAGTCTCTTAGGAGCAAACCTCTAGTTGTGATGGTTGCAGACAGGTGCATCTCCCACCATGACATGGAAACCTGTCTGCAGCATGATTCAAAAGCCTTTTTCATCATTCAAAACATTTTAAATAGATGATGATTTCTATTTTAGAATCTACCACAGTTGCATTTTTTAATGAAAAAGAAACAGATTTTTAAAGATCACCCCTATGGCCTCTGATTCTGTACAGCAGGATACGGCTGTGTGTGAGCAGTCAGTCTACACTGGGGGGGGGGGGCACAGCAGTTCTGTGTCGATGTGGTACAAAAACATATTCTAGAGAGGAACTAGATGTAAGTGTGGGAGTAATATGTGCTTTTCTGATAGAAAATAAAGTTTTAAGGGGTAGTTAACGCGGTTTATTTATTTCTACATATCCTTTGGGTCTCCCTGGCAGTGTATCATGAAATGTTTATTGAATGAATCTATCAATCAACCAATCAATGAGTAACAAGGGGAACAGACCATTTCTCAGAGGACACAGTTAGTCCAGGGATTGGAAACATTTATCTCTGTATTGGAGGACAAATAACTTGTTTAGGCACCTTAACATCTCATTTTGTCCACAGTGCACCTGGGCAAACTGGCGTGGGCTGGGAATGAAATTGCCCAAATGCTTTCCAGAGCGGCTGTCCTTGCTCTGTGATGGTTTAATGAAGCCTCTCTTAATCAAATCAAACTCCTTCTGCCTCCTTTAGCAACTTGGAGGGGAAACCGGGATTGAGTTAGTGAGTCTCAATGGGGTTTACCTCCATTAATTCAGGGCAAAAGACTTTCCAAATAGTTTTCATGAAAGAAGCAGAAAAATATCGCCATGGAAGAGAAGGTTCATAGCAATTCATGAAGTATGATTTGATGCTGTGGAAGTTAACGACTGTGTTACTGAAATGAATTTCTCTCTATTTTTAGCTCTTTGAATGATAATACATGAAGTATCTGTCTTCAGCCACCTCTCTTCTCATTAGAAAACATGAGTTTCTGGCCTGTCACATTTAGCTAACGCTTCCATCTGTCTTTCTTTACGAGTAAAAATTTTGTTTAATACTTTCCTTGAAATGTTAGGTTCAATTTGCCTAAACACTTAGCATGGTAATCTGTACAAGTCTCTTCAAGTTGATATAAGGTGTGTTTTAACAATGAACCTTAAAAAGAAAAGGTTCTGGCTCCTCAGTCAAGATTCCTTCTAATGGAGGCAAAGGAATTCTGTGTGTCTGCAAATTGGTGCCCTGAGCCCATTGTCAGATCTGACGTTACAAGTTCTTAATGGTTTTCAGAGATTTAGGATTTTTTTTTCCTGATTATTAAAGAAATATATAAAAATAACATAAAGAAATGGAAATAGAAAATGCAGCATAAATTTTTAATGATTATATACAAGCCCATATCTCACAGAAAAATAATTCCAATATTTTAGTATTTTCCCTGCCAATCTTTCTACTTTTCCATTTTGAGATGAAACTATACAGTATACTCAATTTTCTATTCTAGTTTTTTCATTTAAGAATATATTAAAACCGTTGCTTTGGGTCATTCATTAAGACTAATAAGAACCAAATTTTAGAAAACAATCTGCTATTTAGCCATTAAATAATCACCTTATTTAATCCTTCCTTGATTTTTGAACATTCATGTAAAGACCAGTTCTAAATACTCTGGATCACTACTTCATAGTTTCTAAAAACAGAACTTGACTCAGAAGACTGAGTTAAAAGCCATAAATCCTGTTAAGGTCTTTGATACGTATTTTTATTTTTTTATTTTATTTTATTTTATTTTATTTTATTTTATTTTATTATCTTAATCATTAAATCATAGCTGTGTACAATAGTGCAATCAAGGGGTGCAATGTGCTGGTTTCATATACAATCTTAACTACTTTCATCAAACTGATTAACATAGCCTTCCTGGCAATTGATACATATTTTTAAATTAATTATCATAAAGATCGTAATTCATATGCCCAACTGTATCACCTCAAAAAACTTTAATCTTTAAAATATTTAAAAAGAAA
>CAUYRH010000819.1:0-15330 GCA_963574655.1 Perodicticus potto
TTTGAGTTCTCTGTGGATTCTGGTTATTAAACCTTTGTCAGAGGCATAACCTGCAAATATTTTCTCCCATTCTGAGGGCTGTCTGCTTGCTATACTTACTATGTTCTTGGCCGTGCAAAAGCTTTTTAGTTTAATCAAGTCCCAGTAGTGAATTTTTGATACTGCTTCAATTGCCTGGGGGGTCCTCCTCATAAAGTATTCGCCCAGGCCAATGCTTTCAAGAGTTTTCCCTGTACTTTCTTCTAGTATTTTTATAGTTTCATGTCTTAAGTTTAAATCTTTAATCCAGTGTGAATCTGTCTTCGTTAGTGGTGAAAGGTGTGGGTTCAGTTTCAGTCTTCTACAGGTCGCCAGCCAGGTCTCCCAGCACCATTTGTTAAAAAGGGAGTCTTTTCCCCACTGAATGTTTTTAATTGGCTTGTCAAAGATCAAATAGCAGTAAGTAGTTGGGTTCATCTTATAATCATGTTTTAAATATTGTCCTAGGTCTGAAACGTACTACCTTGGTTTCTGGGAACCCAATTTTAATGCATAAAGGGAGCTGATAGTCTTTATAGGAGGTCCAACATGGGCACAGCAGTGTTTTATTGGAGCTAGCTCAAGATGGAAGCAGGAGGAAGAAATATGAACATATATAAATGTAAGAAACATTTTGAAAAGCCAAGTAATTCCCAGGCATGGATGATGAGTGATAGGCCTAACCACAAACATGCATATTCAGCAAGTGCAAAGGTACAGTTTTGATTTTGAAGCTTTTCCCTACACAATAATAGAGTAGATGATTACTCTACAAGGGCAGCAATTTAAATAGGAACAAGCGTGTGCATCTGAGGTTACTGATTAGCATGCAACTTCTTCACCTGATATTGAATGATCAGACAGCACATTTTATGGTGAAATAGTTTAGTGCCTTGAATTCAGTATAAAGACAAGTTTTGTTCAGAAGTTTTCCATTTAAGGTAATTATCATGCCAGGATTTTTTTTACTTACAAATTTAATTTCAGTAAACTTGCTTAGCACATAGTATTACAGCTCTTCATGACTGCTTTACAGCTTTGAATTCATCTGAAACTTTCTAGCCTTAATTTTGTTTGGCTTACACAGACCAATCATCCAGGGAAAGTGGGCACCCCAGAGTGAGTGTTAGAAGAGCAGACTGGGGTTCCTGAGGTTTGTGTTCCTGAGGTTTGGGCCAGTCACTGAACTTCTTCAGCTGGCAGATTATTTCTTTGTGAAGGATGGAATTTATCCAGTGCTGTCCAATAGCACTTTCTGTGATGATGGCAATATTCTGTTTGCACTGTCCTCTATGGTAGCCATTTGCTCTATATGGCTATTAAGCACTTGAAATGTGGCTACCAAGAAATAGAAAATTTAATTTTGTTTGATTTTATTGATTTGCATATAAATTAAATAGCCATCTGTGACCAGTGGCTGCAGTATTAGGTAGCACAGATAGACGATATAGGTCTATTGTTACTGTTACTTTCTGCTCTTATCCCTGTTTCCTATTGAGTTTTTTTCCTTCCTACATTCACTTCTGCAGTGACTCTCCATCATCTTTTTACTTAGAAATAAAGGTCAGGTACACCTCCATTGCCATTCTAGCAAGAGTGAAGAGCTTAGCATTAACCACTAGCATTAACCCACTTCTTGAAATGAAGAAAAAGACCAGGACTTAAGAGGCTCTTTGATCTTCCATTAGAGTTCAGTTGAAGAGTCAGGAGTTATTCGGATGGAATGACATCTGACATTTACCTAGTCAAAAGGCAGCATTGATGTGGCTCCCTATTTTAGGATAATGTCTGCTTCAGTAAGAGGCTTTACTGTCCAAAGCTTCTGCTAATAAATACAACCACATTGGCAATTCATTTCCAAACATTGTTTACCACAATTACATGGTGTGACTCCCACTATGTGCCAAGGCACAAGACTAAGTTCTGAGGCTGAGAATATGAATATTCTCCTAACTTATAGGAAGAGCCCAGGCCAAACAGAGGAGGCTAACCAGAACATAAATATTTATAACACACTGTGACATATCCCATAATCAACGTGAGAATCACATACTGTAAGAATGTGGAGAAGAGAAAAAGTCCTCTCCCCTGGTGAGATGGGAAAGGTTTCGGAAAGCAAGCCTATGGAGGGTGATCGGGAATTCACTCCAGCATCTGGCAGAGGAACATGGATCCTTCAGGGAAGTCAGTAAAATAGGGCTATCTATACATTTTATTTACATTTCAAAGAACAAAGCAAGAAAGACTGCTGATTTCGCCACTTGTCAATCAAGAGCTGTTTAGCTCAATGATTTCTCAAATAGGTAAAATGAATCAATTTTGGTTTCTGACTCCTTGTTTACTTCAAAGAGCAACTTCCACTTCCTTGATAAATGATGAGAATCCCATCTAACTCTATCTTTTGGACACAGCGTAGGTAATTATAAGGCAGACCTGAAGGAAGACATCTTTTGAAGGTACTGAATGCAAGGTAGAATCCAGTGGTCAGAGAGGAGGCAGAGAATTAGGAAGTCACATCAACAGTGAGTATAGTTACCTAAAGTATCAATTTTTGCACAAAAATAGAACCATATTTCATCATTGGAATGACTGAATCTTGGAATACAAACCTTACTTCTGAGCATTTAATGCCAACTTCTGTGAAGCAAAGACATTCAGTCTTTAAGAATAGTTTGTTTTCGGCGGCGCCTGTGGCTCAGTGGGTAGGGTGCTGGCCCCATACACTGAGGGTGGCAGGTTCAAACCTGGCCCCGGCCAAACTGTAACAAAAAATAGCCAGGCATTGTGGCGGGTGCCTGTGGTCCCAGCTACTCAGGAGGCTGAGGCAAGAGAATCACCTAAGCCCAGGAGTTGGAGGTTTTTGTGAGCTGTGTGATGCCACAGCACTCTACCAAGGGTGACAAAGTGAAACTCTGTCTCTACAAAAAAAAAAAAAAAAAAAAAAAAAAAAAAGAATAGTTTGTTTTCTGGGTAGATACCTACCTAGTAATGGTGTTGTGGGATGAAATGGAAGGTCAATTTTTAGTTCTTTTAGAGTTCTCCATATTTCTTGAATTAAGTGAGGTATATCAAATCATCACATTTTACCCCATGAATGTGTACAGTTATGATTTTAATTTAAAGTAAAATAAATAAATACTGGAGAATAGTTTGTTTTCCTGCATTTCTTCTTCCTACAGTGAAGTCCCCGGGAGGGCAGAGGAGATATAAAATGATGCTGGTGTTCGTCTTTCTGGTGAGCTGTGGAAAGGAATTTCTGTACTGTTGGGATCATCCTTTTAATTCTCTTGCTATTGAGAGATTTACAGGCTAAAAAGAGGATGATGACATAGACAGGATACGAAGGGCCTATAAACAAATACATCCTCATTAAAGAAATATACAATAAATATTTGCCTTACGTGGAAGCCACAGGCCAGAGTAAATGATGGGGTATTGGCAGATTCGGCTTGAGGCAGTTAAATGATATGAAGCTCCCGCACTGTTCTCACCTGCCGTTGAGCAGTCTCTATAAACAATTTCCGAGCTCCTTCCTTCTGACTCAGATAGTTGTTCATAAATGCTACTGCACATCAGAATGACTTGGGAACTTTTAAAATTCTAGACACTCATGTCATACCCCATAGTAATTAAATCAGAAGCTCTAGTTTTCAAATTCCTCGGGTAATTCCAACATGTGTGTGCTTTGGATTTTATAGCAGTGGTTCTTAACTTGGGAGTTCAAAAACATGTCTATTTCTGGGTTCCACCTCAGACCTCTGAAATCACCAATTCTAGGAGGAATTTCATTTTACTTTTTAAAAGACTCCAACACCAGTCTGACTCCAGCCCTTAGCTGAAAACCTCTGTTCTAAAGCACTGATGTTCTATTTCTCCTTTGATGTGCCTATGAAATGTGAGAAAATTAAAAGAATGAGGTCCACTAAAGACGATGTTAAAGGATATTTACATTTTGGGGGGTGGTTTCAATTTTTTACTAAAGTGTCACATTTAGAAATAGACACATGCATGGCTGGTAAGTGCATGCCTTGATGAAGGATCACAAACTGTGTAACTCGCACTCACATTAAAAGCCTCGGCTTGGCAATCCCCTAGAAGCCTTCCAGTCCAGCCGCTACCCACGCCCCACAGGGACCACAAACCTGCTTTCTACTATCTCTTTTTCCATTTAAAGCTTTATTTGTTCCAATTTGGTACAACTGCAGTAAAGGTGGCCTAGTTTAATGCAAATAGTTATTGAAAGATAGTTAAGAAGTCAATAGGATTTTGAGGACAAAGGGCCCAGCACTTGTGTATCTCTTGCCAGGAAGAAATATACAGTGTCAATATATGATTTTCATATATTGTTAATTATTTGGTATAATTTTCAAATGCATTAACCCCAAACCCATAAAAACTCTGTAAAATTAGGGACTATTATCATCTCTATTTAACAGATGAGAAAACAAAGACTTAGATCAGCGATTCTCAACCTGTGGACCGCGACCCACAGGAATTGTATTAAAGGGCTGCGGCATTAGGAAGGTTGAGAACCACTGCCTTAGATAGAGATGGAGTGAATTGCCAAGATTTGGCTTCTATGTCCTTCCTCCACAGAAGGCCTGTTCCTCCAGGATCTGTGCACACTGTCGCTCACATTTGTAACTAATTGAGATTTTAATCTCCTATAAAAATCAGCATGAGAAAAGGTCGTAGGCATGATTGTGGATTGTAACTAATTTGGATGATTCTTTAAATATTCATTCCAAAAATACTTTATGAATTATAATTCTCAAATCATGTAAGTTTTTTAAGTTAATGTATTTTTTTCTGATTCCTATTCACTTTAGAATAAGATAAAAATGTAGGAGAAACTGGGAATCATGCATTATACCTAAGCATTCTTCATAGATAAGTCTAATCTGCTAGAATTTAGCGGGGTAGTTCTCCAGCCTGGCCTGGAAGAAGGAGAATGAGTAACTTGATAGTTGGATGCTTTTCAAGGAATTTGATGGATCTGACGCTCCATCCCAGACAGTATGCAAACAGTTTGAAAGGATCAGTAACTCTATGTGATTTCTGGTTTTTGCAGATTGCCCAGTGTAATTGCGCGTCTCCTACAATTTTTTAAAACAGTTCCTATGATTATTGCTGCAGACAACCTGTGGAACTTACAGGAAGTAGGAGAGGGACAGCTCCGAGCTACACATGGTTAATAATGACTCTCAGTTCTGGGACTAAATGGCTGAGGACTTTTCTCACTTACTCAGCAGTGACTCTGTCAAAAGCCACTGACAACATCTCGAGATCTGACCAGTCAAATCACAAAACAGTATTCTCACTGTGCCTTGGGGAGGACAGAACCCTTTGCTACTCCTGGAATTTAGCACACACTTGCAGGTAACAAGCTTGAGAAATCGTCTAGTGCCACGTCCTCACCTGAGGCCGAGCAACCTGAGCGTGGCCAGTTTACACGTGACTTTGCTCAGTTCTACCAAGGATTAAGGACAAAGTTGACAGACTACTCCAGACATTGTGACTCAGAAGAAAGCAGTCCTCTTTACTTAAACCCTCGAACATGAATTCTGGCATGGTCCACCAGCCACTCGTCCCATCATACAATCTGGTATTCATCCATCCATAGATTTCTAGAATCTCTTTGTATATAGTGTGTACATATCTACCATTTAGGTACGCCACAGTTTTTTCCCTACCACGTCCCTCCACTTGCTAGACATTCACTTTGTTTCCAAATTCTTTCCCTCAGCACAATGATGCAATAAAATTCTTGCATACCAGCGCTTTCATTTTTATGGGCTGTTTCCCAGAAGCTAAAGTCATATAACATATGATATCTATGCATGATTTTTATTAATAGAGTTTGCTAGATTGCTTTTTAAAAATTCACAAGGCCGCAGGAATGTATCCGAAATCACCCCCACCCACCGTATCTCTTCATCTCCCACAGTGGTGGGTATTATCCGTCCTTTAAAGTTTGCACTAATTTCATGGAAGGGATAATATCGTAGTAGCTGAATGGTAGTCCCCAAGAGATATGTCCATGTCATAATTCCCAGAAACTAAGAATATAACCTTATTTGGAAGAAGGGTCTTTGAAGATATAATTGAGGCTCTCTAGATGAGATTATCCTGGATTACCTGGCAGGCCATAAATCCAGTGACGAGTGTCCTTATATGAGACATATAGGGAGAGGAGAAGCGAGCCATGTGAAGATGGAGGCAGCCTGAAATTACACATCCATATACCAAGCAACACTTAGAGCCACCAGACGCTGGGAGAGATAAGGAAGGATTCCTTCCCAGAGCCTTCAGAGGGAGTGTGGCCCTTTCAACACTTTGATTTTGGACTTCTCATCTCCATATCTGTGAGAGGATAAATTCATGCTGTTCTAACCCATCAATTTTGTGGCAATTTGTTATGGCAGCCCTAGGAAACTAACATTTTCATTGTTACCATAAACTTTTGTGTTTTTCTGCAAACTGCTGAGGTTAAGCATCTTTTCATGTGGTATTATTGACCATAACATAGATTTGCTTCTCTGTGAATTCACTACTCATATCTTTTCCCCCATTCAAAAGTTGTTCTCTATTAATTCTTATGAGTGAAAGTGCAGAAATGACACTTTGCCACTCGTTGTAAGACATTTATCTTCTAGCCTATATTCCTTAGTTTGTTTATAGTACGTTTGGTGACACAATTGAAGGAAATTACATGGTACAGCTTTCTTATCTTTTTATTTGTCCTTTATGGTTCAGTTCCCAGTTGGTTGTAAACATTTCTCTGATAACTGGGTTATAAAATATTCTCCCCAAGTTTCCGTAATGCGTTTGTGATGGGCACAAAGATAATTCCCAAACACGTCCATGTCTTCATCCCTAGAACCTGTAACATGGCAAAAGGACTTTGCATCTGCTGTTAGGGGTAGCTGGTCCTGATTATCCAAGTGGGCCCAATCTAGTCACTCAGGTCCTTGAGAATGAGAAGCTTTCTCATTTGCGCTCAGAGGGAGACGTGCAGCATTATTTATTTTGAAGATGGAGGAAGGGAACCGTAATCCAAGGAGTGTGGGTGACTTCTAGGAATGACAGAGAAATGGATTCTCACTTAGAGCCTCTAGAGAGGACTGAGGCTCTGGGAGACCTGCATCAGACTTCTTAGCTACAGAGCTGTAAGGCCTAACTTTGTGTTGTGCTAGGTTCACGGTAGTGTGTGATGGCAGCAATAGGAAACCAACACATGTTTATGTGTTATATACTGGCCGGGCATGGTGGCTTATGCCTGTAATTCTAGCACTCTGGGAGGTTAGGGCAGGTGGCTCACCTGAGGTCAAGAGTTCAAGACCAACCTGAGCAAAAGCAAGACCCCATCTCTACTAAAAAGAGAAGAATTAGCCAGGCTTTGTGGCAGGCACCTGTAGTCTCAGCTACTTGTGAGGCTGAGGCAAGAGGATTACTTGAGTCCAAGTTTGAGGTTGCTGTGAGCTAGGATGCCAGGGCATTCTACCCAGGGCACAGAGTGAGACTCTCTCTCTCTCTAAAAAAAAAAAAAAGTACTTTTATCTACCTACAAAAAGTAAGGGTGCAACTTTCATTCTAGATGAACTCTCCAATCTGTTACCCTAATCAGTTTACTCCTTTGTTAATATCACATTGTTTGGATATAGTCACTCTAATATGGTCAGGCACCTAATGAGGCCAGTTACCTTGCCTTGTTTTTGTTTTTTTCTCTTAAATAGTTTTCTTGAGTTTTTGCAGATTTTTGTCTTATGTCCTTCAAAAGATGATTTCTTGTTAAATGTATCACTAGGTATTTCACAATTTGTGTTATTATGGTGACAATTCCATCTTCATTTGTAATTGATAATTCTCATAAATAAAGCACCCCCCACACAACCCTGTCCCAAGGCCTTTGAACTTGCCATTCCCTCTCCTTGGATTGGAATGCTCTTGACGCAGAATTCCTGAACCTTAAGTCTCTGCTCAGATGTGACTTATAATCAGTGCTTACCCCATAAAAAACAGCCTGCCGTGCTCTCCACCAGGTAGGCATTTACTGAGCTCCTTCCCTGGCTTTATTTATTTTCCTCCATAGCATGTGTCACCAGTGAGCTTACTCGCTTGTGGTTGATTTCCTTTTCCAGACCCAACGAAAATATCAACCCCATGAAGCAAAGGACATCTCCAGGGCCCAGATGAGTGCCTGGCATCCAGTCAGTGTTCAATAAATGCTTGTTGAGCATTTATTGAATATAAATAGAAGACATTGATTTTTCTACATTTAGTTTTTACACCGACTACCGTGTCAAGTATCCTTATTGATTCTAACCAGTTTTTAAAAAAACTGGAGTCCTTTGACTTTATAAAAGTCAAGGAGGTATATAATCACATCATTAACAAAAAGAGATATTATTATTATTATTATTATTTTGCAGTTTTTGGCCGGGGCGAGGCGTGAACCTGCCACTCCCGGGGCTGGCGCCCTACTCCTTGAGCCGCAGGTGCCGCCCCCCAAGAGATATTACTTATATGGTTGTATTAATTATGCTAATTACTTCTTGTCCCATGAAATTCACTGGAACCTCTGCAACAATGATGGATAATTCTGGTGGAAGCCATTGTCCCTATCTGGAGAAGATTGCCAGTGTGGTCTCCTTTTTGCACTCCACCGTATGTCCATGCCTTTTGCCATGAATCTGTGCAGTGCCCTCATACTCTGAGTCTAGGCTTCCCTGGGTAAGTGCTTTAGCCAAAAGGTTGACAGTAAACGTGATTCAAGCAGAGGCCTGCGAAGTGCTTCTGACACTGGGCTTGCTTTTGCTCCTCTGCCACTACTTGCTGGCCTGCTGGAGGATGAGAACATGTTGGGGGGAAGGGTACCAAGTTTCCATTGTTCTAGGAGAGGCCATCCTCAATCAGCCCACAGCCAGCCAGCCCCAGACACCTCGGCTTGCCCAATAATAATAATTATTATGAGAAAATACTATCAACGCTATTACGATAGATGGGAAAAAATGGATGATTTTTTTCACATGTAGAAAAAAAAATGGATGATTTCTTAGCAAAATAGGAATTAACTGACTCAGGAAGCATTACGTTTAATAAAAAGAGATTGAAATTATGATCTGCCATTTAAAAGAGGAGGGGAAAAATACAGGATTAAATAATTTCACAGCTGGGTTCCATTTAACTTTCAAAGAACAGATACTTTAAATGTTACTGAAACTATTCCAGACTATTGAAAAAAATGACATGCTTCTAAATCAATTCTATGAATTAAATATATCAGTGGATCTCCTGGTGCGTTTCCTGTTTCCTAGACCAGCAGCAATAGCATCACGTGGGATGTTGTTAGAAAGGCAAATTATCTGTGCTCACCCCAGACCTACTGAGTCAGAACGCTGGGGTTGGGGTCCAGGACTCTAAGTCTCAGGTGATTCAAATTTGAGACCCACTGTTGTAGATGTAGCTGTCGTACAGTTTATGTACAAAAGGTACAAGTGGCTTCATAGGCAAGACTGTGCCTCCGATGTTTATCTGCTTTCCTTTTTTTTTTTTTTCCCTTAACATCACCGTCTATCTTCTAGACAAACATACACACACATATAGGGAAGCAACTGTGCAGATAGTATCCAGCCAGGCATTATGACAAATAGTCTTCGTTATATGGAGCATAACAAATCTCTGCAAGTGTTGACATACTCAGCATTTACTTCTATTACCACCTGTGGTATCTGTTTATATTTTGGTGGAAATCATAGGTGATAATTGAGCCAAACCTAATTTAGACACGACTATTTGCATGTTGCATTCTAATTACCAAATGAGATGAAGTATATTTTCATTGTAAGGGCAAACTGATGACAGTGGGTTGGAAGCATTTTGATAAATTGTAATAATGAGGTAAAGAGGTGTGTGAGTTTCACGGCACAGAAGGCAGGCATTTCACATCCATTATCTCATTTCCCTCTGTATCTACTTTAAAAAGTAGTTGCTACTAGCTTCATTTTTTTAGATGAGGAAAGAAAGGATCAGAAAAGTTCTGAAACTTGCCTAAGGACACCCAGTTCTAGACAGGATTCAAAATCAGGTTTGCCTTCCTGTAATCCTGCCTTGGCTCCTTCCAGTAAATCTCTTAGAACTTTTTTCCTGAAACCCAGTTGACTCCCAAGAAATTTGAATCCATAACCTTTTCCACAGGACTTCAAAAAGTATCTTTTCCAACAGATAGCATACTCCCCTCCCCCTCCTTAAAGAAGACATATTTCAAAGTGAAAGTCTTCCAAGGGTGTTTTTATTGCTTTGGCAGAGAGGCTAAGAAATCCTTACACAAGTTATATAAAAGAAACTTATTTTAATATTAATAGTCACATCACTTGGGGATTAAGGATTTGGGGTTTGCTTTGTCATGTACAAGGAATATTAGTTACCTGTAATTCTGGTTTGAGGAGGCTCATAACTGTAATAGATAGCAGCTCCCCGAATCTGAGTTTCCTGGCACATGTCAGGCCTCAGCTGGATAGCTCAGATTTCCCTGCCTCAGACCACCCACAGGGAAGAGGTGCAGGAATCCGTCAACAGTGTGGTCTCCTCCATAAAGCTGCCTTCCACAGAGGACTCTGGCTCGCAGTGCACTGGCCAAGATGATCGGGTTGTCATAAACACAGACTCCCTGAGAACAGGACTATACATGCGGCGGAGGAACAAGGGAAAAATTCTCCCAAAGAAGAGAAGCCTAAGTTTTCTTTGTATTTGCCTGCATGCAGCCAACTAATTTGACCTCTAGGAATAGAGATGGCTGTATCACCGAATTTGTAAGGGATCAGGACAGCTGGTCTCATTTTTTTCTAAGGCATAGCATGTCAATATGCCGACTGAGTCAGGAAACTCAGTGTTAACTTTAAGTGTTAAGCTTAAACCCTCGTTAACTTTAAGTGTTAAGCTTAAACCCTCTGCTTCCAATCTGCTACTTGAAGTCCTTGAATTGGCACAGTATCACATAGAGCAGTGGTTCTCAACCTGTGGGTCGTGACCCAAAGGAACCGGATTAAAGGGTTGCAGCATTAGGAAGGTAAGGTTGAGAACCACTGATGTAGAGCATACCGTAGAACCTTGTAACCATGGAGGGCTTTGGGGTTTAATGAACCTTCTAAAGAGAGCTCACATCTATCTGCATGCAAATAGTTTTCTCTTTGTTTTTCTATGACTAGTTGACAAAATTTAGTAATCAATTAGGGAAGCAAACTGTGTATTACGAGCCAATTAATGAGCCTCTCATATCTGGATCTAAAAAAGTCACATTTTATTTATTTATTTATATTTTTTTGTAGAGACGGAGTCTCACTTTGTGGCCCTCGGTAGAGTGCCATGGCATCACAGCTCACAGCAATCTCCAATTCCTGGGCTTAGGTGATTCTTGCCTCACCCTCCCTAATAGCTGGGACTACAGGTGCCTGCCACAACACCCAGCTATTTTTTTTTGTTGCAATTTGGCCAGGGCCGGGTTTGAACCCACCACCCTTGGTATATGGGGCTGGCGCTCTATCCTCTGAGCCACAGGCGCCGCCCAAAAGTCACATTTAAAAAAGCAAACTGTGATGACAGATCATTTTCTTTTTCCCAATAATAAGGAATGAAGTCTCCTGTGAGAGTTCTTGATTATTTTTATAAATATCTCCAACAATAAATTGTGCAATATTAATGCTGCTTTGTTGTTTGGCCATAATTTGTGATTAAATGAGTATTATACTCATGGATGTTGGCAAGCAAATTTTGATATCCTACGAAGTAAGACATGCTTGCTGAACACTAGCTAAAACCATGAATTATTTTTACATTCACTGAAGATAAATAACACGGTAACGTTTGGCTAAAGTTTGTTTAGAACATAAAAGGAACATATGCTCAGCATAGAAAAAAATTAAAACTACACAAAAGTATAAGGAAAAAGTGAGTAGTAATGTGACTATCCAGATCTCTCAACTCTTATTTCCTTTAGTTTCTTTGTGCATCTGCTTGTATACATTAATTGTTGAAATTGTATCAATAATTCCCATTTTTACTCTTTTCCATTTAACATTATAATTTATTTAGTTTAATTAATTCATTAATTTTTTTGAGACAGAGTCTCACTATGTTGCCCTCAGTAGAGTGCTGTGGTGTCACACCTCACAACAACCTCTAACTCTTGGGCTTAAGCGATTCTCTTGCCTCAGCCTCCCAAGTAGCTGGGACTACAGGTGCCTGCCACAACACCTGGCTATTTTTCTGTTGCAGTTGTCATTGTTGCTTTAGCTGGCCCAGGCTGGATTTGAACTTGCCAACCTTGGTGTATGTGGCTAGCACCCTACCCACTGAGGTATGGGCGCCACCTAACATTGTAATTTAACCATTTCCCCATGCTATAATCTCTATATAAACTGTACTTTTAGTGACTTTAAATAGTTCCCTATAGAAATACAACATTATATACTTAACTTTCTCCTATTGAAAGATATTTGGTTGATTTCCAAATACAAATAATGCCATGAATAACATTTCTGTGCCAAAATTTATATGTGAATTCTAGATTATTTCTTTGGAAGAAACTTTCACAAGTATTTCAGAAGATTTCAAAATGTACCTCTGTCAAGCAAACGTTCTAGAATATTCTTTTCTAAGGAAAGAAACTGTTTTCTTTTTCATTGCGGTTTGCCATGTCCCAGCTCTCCTAGGCCCACACAGAACCTTTACACTTGCTGTCCCTGTGTCTGGAAGGCTCCTTTTTACTCTTTCCTGCTGGCTCCCATTTTTGGCCAGGTCTAGCTGGAATGCCACTTTGTCAGAGATGCCTTCTCTAGCCACACAGCAAAAGTAGATTCCACTACCTTGCAAGCCACATTTTTGTCATTTTCTATCTTAGCCCCTTGGCCTTTTCATAGCATGCATTACAATTTGAAATTATTTCATTTATTTCAGCATTTTAAAATTTTAATATTTTTCAAACTTTTAAGACTCATAAAGACTTATTTTACATGGATTCATGCCCCCTCCTTGGACAACTGGAACAATAGTTTGATGAAATAACACAAGAAGTATAGCAGAATAAAGTTTGATTCTTTATTCTATTTTAGTTGGTTCATTAAAAAACAATTACAAAAGTTTTTTGTGACCCTCTAACTTGGTCTCATAATCGACTAACTGGGTGCAACCCAAAGTTTGAAATATTAGGTTATTTTTTATCTGTTTTTCCCACCTCTGCCCCCAGCCTATAAAAAAAATGTAAGCTCCATAAGGTGAGAGCATGTATACTGTATTTGTCTCATTCACTGGCATAGTTGAGACTCAACAAATATGTTTTAGCAAATAATATGTGGGGCGGCACCTGTGGCTCAAAGGAGTAGGGCGCTGGCCCCATATGCTGGTGATGGTGGGTTCAAACCCAGCTCCAGTCAAAAACTGCAAAAAAAAAAAAAAAGAAAAAAGAAAAAAGAAAAAAATTAATTCATGAATGAATAAAGTCTTACTAAATTTATCTTCCTTATTTTGATATATTTATGCTTTTAAGTAAAAATAATTCTTTAAGCAGAGTCTCATTTACTTTTTGGATAAAATTATTTTTGAAATCTAATTCCATGTTCAGGGATTCATGAACATGGGGTCCATCCTTTCATAGAAAACACTGAATTGTTTAGTAATGGAGAGAATCTGAAAATACACTTGAAGAATAGCACTTTGATCTGGATTTCTATAATTTGTAGAATGCATTACAGCTGCTTAAAGAAATCAGAAAACTATATTCCCCATATACAGGGGTGTTTTAGGTGGAAAAGGGGTGAACAAACAAGTGGAAAAACAAAAGCTAAGAAAGAACATAAGGGAAAGGATTCCCTTGTGCAGATACATTCTGGCTTTGCTCTCCAAAGCGAGGGCAGGCCCCACCCCTCATCTCGGAACCTCTGCCTCGCTTTCCTACTTACTGTACCTGTAAAGATGTTTTTTCGTGCTCTTAAAGACTTTCTTTGTCCAATCATGCTACTTTGCTTAACCTTTGTGAACTAGGGAAAAAATAATTGTGGTAACTATTCCTGTTATTAATATTAATAGTAATAAACTTCTCATGTGATTTAACATTCTTGTGTATCTATAGGAATTTTCCATGATAGGAAAATATTTACCTTCGTGTTTCAAACATACAATGACGTTTCTTGAAAAGGAAGGGAGAATGGAAGAGAGGAGAGACTGTCTTTTATTCCAAATCTTTCTTCATGTACATAACCACTTCCTAAAACATTAGCACCTGTTGATTTGCTCTGGAGGAGTAATTCTCAAACTTGAGTGTGTTCATGGAATCACCTGGAGGGCTCTTCAAACTGGTCACTGGGCCCCACTCTACTGTTTCTCTCTCAGCAGGTCTGGGCTGAGGTCACAGCTTTGCAGTTTTCAGGTGATGCTGACGCTTCTGGTCTGAGAACGAAATTTTGAGAACTCTTGCTCTAAAGCAATGATTCTCAACTGGGGGCAATTTTGGCCCTCCGTGAACATCTGGCACTATCTGGAGACATATTTGTTTCATGGAAGCTGCTAAGAATACCAGAGGCTGTGATGGGTTCTCTGTTGCCATCTCATGGGTAGAGGCCAAGGATGCTGTTAAATATTCTACAATGCACAGGACACCCCCCACAACACGGAGTTACTGGCCCAGAGGGGGTGCTGTTGGGAAATCCTGCTCCAAAGGGCACTGCCTTTCTCATGGGAGCACATTGCTTAACAAGAGTTTAGGTAACGAGTAAGACAGAAGCTCCATTTCAGAAGCCTTCCACTGATGCGGGATGATGTTACAGACATTAATTGGGATGTCTCAGGCTGGTATCTGCGGTCATCTTTCCCTGTGTCTGTCTCGCTGCCATTTACATGTCTATTAAGTTGAGAAAGCACCACACAGCTCAGACGTTTGCTCATCCAAAATGTAAACGTGTTTGGCTGAGGGGGTACGTGAAGCCAGTTGGGATGAGGAAACACCTTCATTCCTCAAGCGGCTGCAATCACCTGGGCCAACGCAGATAGGATCTGGACATACCTTAATTGCGGGAAGTGTAAATACCAGGCACCCCAGAACAATGACGTGGGAGAGCCTCCCTGTTGCTGAAGAGACTCAATATTTCTTTTTTTAAAATTTTTTTTATATTGTTGGGGATTCATTGAGGGTACAAGAAACCATGTTACACTGGTTGCATTTGTTGGGTAAAGTCCCTCTTACAATCGAGTTTTGCCCCCAAAAGGTGTGGCACACACCCAGGCCCCAAGACCCCACCCCCCTCGCTCCTTCCCTCTCTC
>CAUYRH010000821.1:0-28612 GCA_963574655.1 Perodicticus potto
AGCTTTTGAACGCTCCCAAACTTCCAAAGAGGAAAAGAAATGGAAGGCAAAAACGGATCATTCTCTCAGAGAGCTCTGGCACTATTCAAAGGAAACAAATATTCATGTTATAGGAATTCCTGATGCCAACGAGGTTGCTTAAAAAGGCCCAGATGCTCTACTTGAATATTTCAGTAAGGAGAATTTCCCAAACATGGCATGAGATTCGAAAATCCAGATACCAGACAATTTTCAAACTCCAGCATGACTCAAGTCAAATAAAGCATCTCCAAGACACATTATAATTAACCACACCAAAGTTAAAGTGACGGAGAAAATTCTGTAAGAAGCCAGATGTATGAAAAGCATAACCTATAAGGGGAGGAATATTATTATGACTGCAGTATTCTCTGATGAAACTTTTCAATCTAGAAGATGGTGGTCATTGACCTATAACTTCTTAAAACAAAATAACTTTCAACCCAGTATCCTGTATCCAGCTAATCTAAGTTTCATTTAAGATGGAGAAATTAAATACTTTAAGGACATTCACATGTCAAAGAAATTTGCCATAACTAAACCAGCCCTCCAGAATATTCTCAGACATATCCTCCATTAATGATCACCACAATCCTCTACCACCAAAGTAAACTCACTCAGAAACTTTTGATCAAATTCCAACTTCTATAGTGTCAAAAAGATTAAAAACTTCCTCTGCACTTTCGAAAAAATCAATACCCAAAATACTACCAAGCTATCAGCATTCTTAGTTAATGTGAATGGCATAAATTGTCCTCTAAAGTGGCACAGCTTGGCTGATTCGATACAACAACTCAGGCCATATATCTGCCAAGTACAATAATCTCATCTTTCCTTAAAAGATAAATATAGACTCAGCGTGAAGGGAAAGTCATTTATAATTCAGGCAAATGGCAATCAGAAAAAAAAAAAAAAAACAGGTGTTGCAATTTTATTCGCAGATACAATTGTCTTTACACCAACAAAAGTAAGGAAAGATAAGGATGGTCACTTTGTATTTGGTAAGGGTAACACTGAATATGATGAAGTTTCAATTATAAACATTTATGCACCCAACCAGAATGCACCTCAATTTCCATGAAAGATTCTAACAGACATGAACAGCTTGATTTCCCCAGCACCATAATAGCTGGAGATTTGAATACCAGTTCAGCAGTGTTGTATAGATTCTCCTATAAGAAAATAAGCAAAGGGCAGTGCCTGTGGCTCAGTGGGTAGTTATACGGCACATACTGAGGTGGTTGGTTCAAACCCAGCCCTGACAAAATTGCACAACAACAACAACAAAATAGCCAGGCTTTGTGGTGGGTGCCTGTAGTCCCAGCTACTTGGGAGGGTGAGGCAAGGGAATCGCCTAAACTCAGGAGTTGGAGATTGCTGTGAGTTGTGTGAAGGCACACCACTCTACCAAGGGTGATAAAAGGAGACTCTGTCTCTAAAAATAATAATAATAATAATAATAATAATAATAATAATAATAATAATGAAACTAAACAAATACATTTTAGACTTAACCTTAACCATTAAACAATTGGATTGAACAGACATCTACAGAATATTTCATCCTAACAAAAATGAATACACATTCTTCTCATCAGCCCGTGGAAAATACTCCAAATTAATAACAGCTTAGGTCACAAGTCTAACCTCAGCAAATTTAAAAGAATAAAAGTTATACTTTGGGCAGAGCCCATGGCTCAGTGAGTAGGGAGCCGGCCCCATATACTGAGGGTAGCAGGTTCAAGCTCGGCCCTTGCCCAATGGCACCAAAAAGTAGCTGGGCATTCTGGTGGGTACCTGTAGTCCCAGCTACTTGAGAGGATGAGGCAAGAGAATCACCTAAGCCCAAGGGGAGAAGGTTGCTCTGAACTGTGATTCCATTGCACTCAATTGAGGATGACAAACTGAGACTCTGTCTCTAAGAAATAAATAAAAAACATTATTCTTTGCATCTTTTCAGACTGTCATGGAATACAAGTTGAACTCAGTAACAGCATTAATCTGCATTCTCATATAAGATTATGGAAACTAAATGACCTTATGCTGAATGATAGCTGGATCAAAGATGAGCTTACAAAAGTCTTCTACTTCCTATGTGGCCAAGAAGCCAAAAGTCTAGACACACCTGGCATGGACGTCAGAAATGTTGCAACTTTCCAAATAGCCTGATAATTCCCATGATCATAATAAATAACTGCAGTTATTGAGTACACTACTGGATTCACTGCTTAACCAGATTTCAAGAGAAGTCCTTCAGTGAGACAGCAACCATCCCAAAAAAAGACTATTCTAGAGAAATGCATAAAACATCACGAAAAGAACAAGTGATAATTGTATGACATTCCTTTCAGGTCTGTGAAATCATTGTTCGATTTTTGGGCTCGGGTTCTTGGTCTATAGCATCCCAGGGCAGAACTAGTTATAAACCACACTCTTCCACTTGCTTACAAATCCACGACTTGAAAAGGAAAGAAAGGGATGTTGCACTCCCTTGGCTATAGATACAAACTTTAGGAAGAAGGAATTTACTGTGTAGAAAAGAATCACACACTTTTGTAAGAGTTTGAACCCAATGACTAACCCAGACAGCCACTACACATGCTTAGCAGGAATAAGGTTAAGCTTAAAGATGGTAACCCAGGGCAACACCTATTGTGATGTCATCCACAGTGACCATGTAGTGACTTCATCCTGTATTGTACTGGGATCCAGGCTTCTTGTCAAATATACTAAGTGGTTATTTCTGCTCACTTCAACTTGTGTCCCTCAACTGTTTCAACCAGGACAGTTCTTAGCCCTCCATCCACAGACAGAGACATGCTCTTCCAAGTGTGCCTAATTGATTATATTAATGGTTTAGATTTCCATTATGAGGCTGACACAACAGTTGAGATTTTGTAGAAGAATGTGACTCAAGCTAGATCACAACTGATAGAAATGCATGGAGTCACTTAAGGAGGACAGTATTTGTTTTTCTTTTTTACTTTGAGACAGAATTTCACTTTTTCACCCTCGACAGAGTGCTGTGGCATAACACAGCTCACAACAACCTCCAACTACTGTGCATAGGCAATTATTTTGCCTCAATCTACCAATTAGCTGGAACTACAGGCTCCTACCTAAACATCTGGCTATATTTTGTAGCAGCTTGGCTCACTCACCAAGCATGCTATATGGGCCCAGTGCCCTACCCACTGAGATATATGCATGGCCAATGGGAAACTACTTCAGAACTTGTTTGACACCTACCCCAAAACATCCATTTGAGAGAAGCTTACAAAATTATTATGCCTAGCTACAGCCTTAATTTCATCATAGCTTCACAGGTCTTAAGCATGTCTACTTTGCTTTAACCATCAAGGTAATTCTGGTCTTTTTGGGTTATGAAAATCTTTGTTGGTTAGTTTTTTTGTTGTCTGTGCATGTGTGTGTATATGGGTGTTTTTGAAGCATGGTTTCTGTATGTGGCACAAGATAGTTTGTTGTGGCCTTAGCCTATATCATAGCAACCTCAAACTTCAGGATTAGGGCACTCCTCCTACCTGAGGTTCCCATGTGTATAGGACTACAGGTGCCTGTCACAATCCTTAAATTATTTCTCACTTTTCAGTAGAGACAGGGACTGACCCTTGCTCAGTCTATTCTCAGCCTTCCCTCGTTCAAGAACTCCACTCATCTCAGCATTCCAGAGGGCTCTGTTATAGGTGTGAGCCACCAAGTTTTGTTATTTTCTCTTCTTGGTTTCCTTATTTCCCTCCCTCCCTTAATCCTTCCCTCATTTTATCCTTCCTTCCTCCATTTCTCTTGAACTAATTCACAAGCTCTCTCCATTCTTTTCATTCCTTCATTCATTTTTTACTCTATCTCTCTCCTCTACACCTTAAGTAAAAATTCTCTGGTAAGAAACAAACAAAGTATACAACTCATCCCTGAATGTGTAGTCAAAAACTCTATCCTTGAAATGGGTGAAATGTAGAATGTGCAAATTATATCTGAATAGAGTTGTTATTTTTTAGTCTATGGGCTGTTATCTATGGGGAAAAGAGAGAAAATCCTTTACCAAAACAAATGCATAGATGAGCATCATAGCTCACACCTATATTCCCAGCAATATAAGAGGCTCAGGCAGAAACATCACTGGAAGCTAAGGGGTTTCAGACCAGAAAGAGCAACATAGTGAGACCCCACTTATCAAAAAAATAAGTGCAAAACATTCCCACCAGAGGTGGCATGGGCCTGAACTCTCACCTGCTGAGAAGCATAAACTCAGGAGGATCACATGAGGTTAGCAGCCTGCATTTTCTTTAGCTATGATGATAGCAATGTATTTTTCTGTGGGGAAATGCAGTGTCTGATCCATAAGAGATATGCTGTATAGTTGCAGGAGAAGTCTGGTAGCATACAAAATAATTTCTACATATGTCCAAAATGGGATTTATTACCAGGATTTCCAGTATAGCTTAATATGGGAAAATAAAATAATAGAACACACTACATTAATAGAATCAGTAAGGAAACCCAAAATGTCACATCAAGAGACAGAGAAAAGGTTTTTGACAGAGGCAAAACATCTTTCTAATAAAATCATTTAAAAATAGTAGAAGGGAACATCTTCATGACTACTAAGGGAAATTACAGACTATTGGATACATATAAAGTGCTATATTCACACAATGGAATAGTTTTCAACAATTAAAAGGAACGAAGTTAAAATTTCTGTGATAATACAAATGAACCTGAAAATCATGGTAAGAGAACAAAGCCACTTACAAAATACCACATAGAGAAATACTGAAGTCAGAAGAAAACTTCAAGACAAGGCCAATTCTCTGCTAGGAGGAGGGGCCCGGTGTTGGAGGGTAGTGAGGAAGATGAAAGTGACTGCTGGTAGGTATTGATGTTCTCTGTGTGGAGGAGAAGATAAAGTCCTACAATTAGATTGTGATGATAGCTGTACAAGTCTGTGACTATACTGTGAAACACAGAATTGTACACTTTCAAAGGGTGAACTACTTATTTAAATGAAGCAATTTGAGGAAGTTTTTGAAAACTTGAGGTGATCATAAGGATCACAGCATAAGAAGTACCCAGATAGTGAGAGTAAGTGAGAGACAGTCAACCCTATCTCCATGATCACACACAGGTTCCCATGAATTGACATGGAAGACACATGGTTCCATCCTACCGAAGTTGTCATTTTCTTTTTCTTTGAGACAGAGTGTGATTCCTTTCCCCTAGGTAGAGTGCTGTGATGTTATCATAGCTAACCACATTTTTTTTTTTTTTTTGTTTAGAGACAGAGTATCACTTTATTGCCCTCAGTGGAGTACCGTGGCATCACACAGCTCACAACAACCTCCAATTCCTGGGTTTAAGAGATTCTCTTGCCTCAGCCTCCCAAGTAGCTGGGACTACAGGCACCCACCACAACGCCCGGCTATTTTTCTGTTTTGTAGTTTGGCCGAGGCCAGGTTTGAACCCACCACCTTGGTATATGGGGCCGGCGCCCTACTTGATGAGCCATAGGAGCCACCTAGCCAACCACAATCTTAAACTCCTGGGCACAAGAGATCTTATTTTCTCTGCTTCCTGCGCATCTGGGAGTCCAGGTAACCACCACAGTGCCCACTTACTTTAGATCATCTGCTACTGCCTCCCAGGGTGGTAGGATTACAGGTGTGAGCCATCACTCCAGAACTTGTATTTGGGATATTTTTCAAACTATGGTTTGTTGCCAGTGGTAGGGATTCATGCCTGTCATCTTGGCAATTTAGGAGGCACAGTCAGTTGAATTGTCTGATTTTTTGAATTGGAGACCAGCATGAGCACTAGTGAGATTCCTATCTCAGAAGAACGAAAAATGGCCGTATTTTATGCAGCTCATTGTATTCCCAGCTGAGGGAATATGTTCACTTGATGACAATAATTGAATATTGCTGTGAGCTATAATACCAGGGCACTTGACTGAGGGAAAGAAAATGAGACTCTGTCTCAATACGTAAATGGAGAAAACCATTCGTAGGGAACTTACTCCTCATTTTTACTTTTAACCATGGATCTTGAGTTGAAATTTTACCCCTAGATTAGATGTCAACTAGAGAAATTATTCTCTCCTAGTGAAATTGTGTTCCTGAAGCCTGTATTTGTTAAGCCTTTGGATTTAACGTACCTCTAATGCTTTTGATATCCTATATTTTTGTAGTCACTCTAAACTGTCCATATAGTGAATTATTGACTCCAATCAGGCTTTTCTTATCACCCTAAAATATCCAGAGTACACACTCCACCCCTTCAGTTGGGACCATCATGCTGGGCCAATATTCCATGCCACAGTCAGTCAGAACCCCGGGACCAGACATCTCTGGACAACCCCTTCCCATCAGATCAACTGACAAAATCCTAATGAACTAATCCCAAACCCACTTTTCCTACCTCATTTTCTCCCCCACCAAGGGGCCACAATAAATCTCCTCTTTTAGGTAGTCACCTATTCCATCTTCCTAAGGACCTCTCTTCGTACATTGCTCTTGGAAAGTGTGCCTAGCATATGTTTTTTTTCTTTCCCCATTTATTTTATTGTTTTTCCTGAGACAGATCCTCACTCTTTTTCCCAGGCTTGAGTGTCATGGCATCAGCATAGCACACAGTAAAATCCAACTCTTGTGTTGAAGGTATACTACTGCCTCAGACTCCAGAGTAGTGGGAACTAAAGACAAGGGCCAGAATGCTTGACTACATGTTCTGTTTAAGCAGAAATAGGTTGGGAGATCTGGGCAGAGTGTTTCTTGCTCTTATTCAGCCTTGTCTCCAACACATGAACTTATGGGCTCAGCCCACATTGGCCTCAAAGAGCATACAAATGTTGTAGTATTGTGTGACAAAATCATTGAACTCTACTTAAGAAATGACCTTATCAGGGGCTTTGAGGAGTATCCAATCCTCAGGCCCTCATGACACATAGAGATTATGTCAGTACTCTTTTGTATATCAGTGCTGGCAGATATCACCACCATTATCCACGGATCTCTTTTCTGCTATTCAGGTTTCATTAGTGATTGTGTATTCAAAATGTGGCCCCCCAAAAACTCTTCTACTTCCTATATGGCCAGGAACAAAAAGTTTGGACATACCTGGCACAGATATCAGGGATGTTAGAACATTCCAGATAGTATGATATATCCCATGATCATCATAAACAACTGCAGGTATGGAATACACTGCTGGACACATTGCCTAACAGATTTCAAGAGAGGATCTTCAGTGAAACGCCTACCATCCCCCAAAAGCCTATTCTAGAGAAAGGAATAAAACTTAACGAGAACTAGAAATGAGAATTGTGTGACATACCTGTCACTTCTGTGAAATCACTGTCCAATCTTTAGGCTTAGGTTCTTGGTCTATAACATTTCAGGGCAGTACTAGGTATAAACCACACTCTTCCACTTGCTTAAAAATCCATAACTTGAAAACAAAAGAAAGGATTGTTGTAATTCCTTGGCCACAGATACAAACAAACTTTAGGAAGCAGAAATTGAGTGTGGAGAAAAGAACCATACACTTTTGTTATAATTTGAGCCCAGTGACAAACCCAGACAGCCAGTACACATGCTTAGCAAGAATAAGGTTAAGTATAAACATGGTAACCAAGGGCCATACCTATTGTGATGTCATTCTCGGTGATCATGTACTAACTTCATCATATAATGTCTTGGGATCCAGGCTTCTGGTCAAAAATGCTAAGTAGCCTTTTCTGGTCACTTAAGCTGTTGTCCCTCAAGTGTTTTAACTGGGACTCTTCCTAGCCCTTCATCCACAAAAAGAGAAGTGATATCCCGTTCTGGCCTTATTGATTGTATTGATGCTTGAAATTCCCTGCACTAGGCTGATGCAACATTTGAGATTTTGTACAGCAGTGTGCCTCAAGCTGTATTATTGCTGACAAAACCACATGGGGTCATTTAAGTAGGACGCTATTTTTTTTTTTCTTTCAGACAGATTTTAACTTTGTCTCACTCAGTAGAGGGCCATGGCATCACAGCTCACAGCAACCTCCAAACAATCCTGCTTAGGTGATTCATTTGCCTCAACCTCCTGAGAAGCTGGAACCACAGGCACCGCTCCAACAATCGTCTATTTTTTGTTGCAGTTTGGACGGGGCCAGATTCGAAACTCACCACCCTACTTTTATAGGCCAGGTGCCCTAACTACTGAGATACACCCACTGACCTTGGGTCGCTATTTCAAGGAATTATTTGAAACCTGCCCCCAAACGTCCATTTCAGTGTAGCTTACACTCAAATACTGTGCCTGGCTACAACCTCCATTTGGTCATAGCTTCATAGGTCTTAAGAATTTCTACTTTGCTTGAACAATCAAGGTAATTCTGGACTTTTTAGATGATGAAATGCTTGTTGTTTGGTTTGTTGATTTGTCTATGCATGGGTGTGTGTATGGATATTTTGGAAATACAGTTTCCTTATGTGGTCCAGGCTAGTCTTTCGTAGCCTCAGCCTAGATGGTAGCAATCTCAAACTCCAGGATTCAGGTAAAGCTCCTCCTTAAGACTCCCATGTGCCTAAGAATACTGGTGCCTGTCACAATACCTAGATAATTTTTCATTTTTTCTTAGAGACAGGGTGTGACACTGACTCTCTCTGTTCTCAGCACCCCATCATTCAAGAACTCTACTCATCTCATCATGCCAGAGTGCTAGGATTACAGGTGTGAGCCACCAAGTTTGTTCATTTTCTCTGTCTTTGTTTCCCTCCCTCCCCTTTCCTTTTATGCTCCCTGACTTTATCCTTTCTCTCCGCAGTCTATCTCATCGGCTCACTCTCTCTATTCTTCTCTTTCTTTCATTCCTTTCTTTCCTCTATCTCTCCCTCTATACCTTAAAGGAAACTTCTGTAGTAGGAAATGAACAATCTATACAAGTGATCCCTGATTGTGTAGTCTTGAACTCTGTACTTGAAGTGGGTGAATTGTGGAGTGTGTGTATTTTATCTGAATAGTGTTGTTATATTTTAATCTACATGCTCTTGTCTCTGAGGGAAATAGAGAAAACCTTGACCAAAAGATAAGCATGGATGAGCACCATAGCTCAGACTCATAATCACAGCAACCTCAGAGACCAAGTCAGAAAGATTCCTAGAAGCTAAGGGTTTCAGACCAGAATGAGCAATATAGTAAGACACAACATATCTTAAACATAAATGGAAAACTTCCCCAGCATTGGTGTCATGGGCGTTTACTCTCAGCTGATGAGAAGGATAACTTCATGAGGATCACTTGAGTTTAGAAGCTTTCATTTCCTTGAGCTATTATGGTACTAATGTATTTTTATGGTGTAAAGGGGGAAATTCAGTATGAAATCTATAAGAGATATACTATACAGGGACTGGAAAATTCTGGTAGCATACAATATGTTTTATACATATATCCCAAATGGGATTTATTACCAGGGTTGCTAGTCTAGCTCAATATGGGAAAATCAACTAATAGAGCACACTACCTTAATAGAATCAATAAGAAAAACCACATGGTCGCCTCAAGATCCACAAAAAAGGCTTTTGACAGAGGCAACCTGTCTTGTTGATAAAAACTTTTAAAAATCTTAGATGAGAAGGGAACATCTTCAGGACTACTAATGGTAATTTCAGATGATTGGATATATATAATGAGTTATATTTACACGTTGGAATATTTTTAGACAATTAAAAGTAATGAAGTGCATATTTATGTTACAATAGGAATGAACCATAGAATCATTATGATAAGGGAAAAAGGCCAGTTTTTTATTTATTTATTTATTTTTTTTGAGACAGAGCCTCAAGCTGTCACCCTGGGTAGAGTACTATGGCATCACAGCTCACAGAAACCTCCAATTCCTGGGCTCAAGCGAGTCTCTTGCCTCTGCTTCCCAAGTAGCTGGGACTACAGGCGTCCACCACAATGCCCGGCCATTTTTTGGTTGCAGCCATCATTGTTGTTTGGCAGGCCCGGGCTGGATTCGAACCCGCCAGCTCAGGTGTACGTGGCTGGCGCCTTAGCCCGTTGAGCCACAGGCGCCGAGCCAGAAGGCCAGTTATTAAAAGACCACACAGAGGATGATTGAACTCAGAAGAAAACATCAAGACATGATTTAGTCCAGGAAGTTTGGTGCCTCCTTCCCCACTACTAAGTGTAGAGTACAAATGTCTTAACATGATAACTAAGAAAATGAGGTAAAGGCTATGTTAACTAGTTTGATGAAAATATTTCAAAAGGTATATAAAACCATCAAATTGTACCCCATAATTGTATTAATGCACATAGCTATTATTTAATAGAAGAACAATTAAAAATAAAGGAAAACATGAAGACAAGGCCAATTGTCCACTAGGAGTAGGTGCAGGTGAGGGAAGGTGTATTGGAAGATGAAAGTGACTGTTGGGGCTCGGCGCCTGTGGCTCAAGCGGGTAAGGCACCAGCCACATACACCTGAGCTGGAGGGTTCGAATCCACCCCGAGCCCGCCAAACAACAATGAGGGCTGCAACCAAAAAATAGCTGGGCGTTGTGGCAGGCACCTGTAGTCCCAGCTACTTGGGAGGCAGAGGCAGGAGAATCGCTTGAGCCCAGCAGTTGGAGGTTGCTGTGAGACTCTACCCAGGGCAACAGCCTGAGGCTCTTCCAAAAAAAAAAAAAGAAAAAAGAAAAAAAAAAAAGAAAGAAAGTGACTGTTGGTAGGTATTGATATTCTTTGTGTGGGGGGAGAAGAAAATGCTCTATAATTAGATTGTGATGATAGCTGTACAATTCTGTGTATATACCAAGAAACACACACTTATGTTTGTGTCTTACTTGTGTGAGAATTTTACACTTGCAAAGGGTCAACTAGATTTTTAAATAAAGCTGATTCAGAATGTTTCCCAAAACTTGAGGTACTCAAAAGTCTCACAGCATAAGAAGTACCCAGATCATGCCTATAACTGAGAGAGTAAATCCTATCTCCCTGCTCACACACATGCTACCATGAACTGACATAGAAGGCACATTGTGCTATCATATTGAAGTTGTCATTTTCTTTTTCCTTGACACAGAGTCTACCACTTCCTCTGGGTAGAGTGCTGTAACGTAATAATGGCTAACAGCAATCTCAAACTCCTGAGCTCAACAGCTTATATTTATTTCAGTTTTCTGGCCTGGGCCCATGTTGGAACCTGCCACCTTCCTTACATGGGTCTGGTACACTATTCCTTTGAGCCACAGGTGTACCCACGTATCAACAGATCTTATTGCCTTAGCCTCCTGGGCATCTGTAAGTTCAGGTGCCTCCCCTCCCGTTTCCATTTGCTTTGTACAACACCCTTCTTCCTCCTAGAGTGCTAGGATTACAGGTGTGAGCCACCACTCCAGAATTTGAAGTTGGGATATTTTTCAAACTATGGTTTGTGGCCTGTGGTGGTGCTTCATCCCTCTCATCTTGGCACTTTGGGATACCCCAGCAATTGGATTGTCTGAGCTTCTGAATTGGCAACCATCCTGAGAACTAGTCAGATCCCCATCTCTGAGGAATAAAATATGGCCAGATGTTATGCCGGCGCCAATTGTCCCTGCTGAGGAAATAGGTTCTTTTTTTGACAATATGTGAAGATTTCGGTGAATTATGATACCAGGGAACTATACTGAGGACAATAAAATGAGCCTCTGCCTCAATTCATAAATGTAGAAAAACATTAGTTATGGTTTTATCCCTCATTTTTACTTTTTTTCACATTTGTGGTTTTGAAATTTTTCTCCCAGATTGAATGTCAACTAGATAAATTATTCTGTCATAGGGAAATTGTATTCCTAATAACTTTATTAGACAAGCCTTTGGATTTCATGCAACTGTGACCCTTTGATATTCTAAATTCTTGTAGTCACTGGAAACTGCACACACAATGAATTTGTGACTCTAATCAGGCTTATCATATGCACACTACAAAAACCAGAGTACTCCCTCCATCTCTTCTGTTTGGGTCCTTCAATATGGGCCAATATTCCCTTTCTCAAATCAGTCAGATGCCAGGGCCCAGACATCTCTGAAAAACTCCTGCTCATGAAATCAACTGACAATATCCTAATGAACCAATTGCAAACCCATGGGTCCTGACTCATTGATCCTCCCAACAGAAACCTCAATAAATCTCCTCCTTTATGTAGTCCCCTATTCCATGTGCCTACTATGCTTTCTCCCCACTTTTGCTCTTTCAAACTGTGCCTAGCAAGTTTTCTTTCTTTCTATCGTTTATTATTTTTCGTGAGACAGAATCTCACTGTATTGCCCATTATAGCATGCCATGGCCTTTGAGCGCACAGTGTCATCCAAACCTTTGATTTAATGGATCCTGTTTCCTCAGCCTCTGGAGTAGCTGGAACCACATGAAAGAGCCACAATACTTGGCTACCTTTTCTACTTCAGTAGGAACTGGGTAGGAGATCAGGGATGAGGGTGTTTTCTTATGCACAGCCTTGTCTCCAACACCTGAGCTCAGGCTCACCTTGGCCTCCCAGAACATCCAAACATTGTAGTCATGCTTCCCAATAATCACTGAGCACTACTTATATAATGACCTAGTCTGGGGCTTTTAGGAATTTGCAATGCTCAGGCCCTTGTGATAATGTCAGGACTGTTTGGCATATCCGTGGTGGCAGATATCATAAACTTTATGCACACATCTCTTTTTTGCTTATCATATTCCATTAATGTTTGATTATTGAATGTTTGGCCCAACATAACTCTTCTCTTTCCTGTATGGCCAAGAAGCCAAAAGTTTGGATACACATGGCATGAAGATCAGGAATGTTGGAACTTTCCAAATAGAATGGAATGTTTGAACTTTCCAATGATCATCATAAATAACTTCAGCTATGAAGTACACTACTGGAAACATTGCCTAACCAGATGTCTAAAGATGACTTTCAGTGTGACACCTACCTTCCCCCAAAATCCTATTCTAGACAAAGTAGTAAAACATCTTGAAAAGTAGAACTGAGAATTGTGTGAAGTACCTGCCAGGTCTGAGAAATCACTGTCCGATCTTTGGCTCCGGTACATACTCTACAACATCCCAGGGCAGAATTAGTTCTAAATCACACACTTCCATTTGCTGACAAATCCATGAATTGAAAAGGAAGGCTTGTTGAATCCCTTTGCCACACACACAAAGAAACTTCAGGAAGGAGAGATTGAGTACAAATTAAAGAACTCCACACTTTTGTAAAAGTTTGGACATAACAACATACCTGGAGTGACACTACACGTACTTAGCAGGAATAAATTTATTCTTGAATATGGTAACCCACGGCAACACCCATTGTAATGTCATCCATGGTGACCATGTATTGACTTCATCTTTTATCGTCCTAGGATTCAGGCTTCTGGTCAGAGGAACTAATTGGCCTTTTCTGCTCACTTCAGCTGGTGTCCCTCAAGTGTTTGAACCAAGATACTTCTTAGCCCTCCATCCACAGAAAGAGAAGTGATGTTCCATTTGTCCCTTATTAATTCTATTTATGTTTAAGATTCCCAGCAGTAGGCTGAGACAGCATGAGACAATAATTCACATTTTGTACAGCACTGTGACTCAAGCTGTATTACAGCTGACAAAACTGCATGGAATCAAGTAAGTAGGACACTATTTTTTTCTTTTTTGTGTGAAAGAGCCTCAGGCTGTCACCCTGGGTAGAGTGCTGTGACATAACAGGTCACATCAACCTACATCTCCTGGTATCAAGTGATTTTCCTCCCTTCAACTCCCAAGCAGCTGCAATTACTTGTGCCCACCACAATTCCCGGCTCTTATTGTTGCAGTTTGGCCAGGGCCAGGTTTGAACCCATTCGCATTCTTAAATGGGGCCTGAACCCTATGCATTGAGCCACAGGCCCCTGCTGTGGGATGCTATTTCAAGGACCTGTATTAAAAAATACCCAAAAACATCCATTTGGGAGAAGCTTACAAATTTCCTATGCCTGATTATCAGGCTCAATTTGGTCATGGTTTCACAGGTCATAAACATGACTAATTTGCTTAAACCATAAAAGTAATTCTGGTCTTTTTAGATGATGAAAATGTTTGTTAATTGGTTTCTTGTGCATGGGTGTCTGTATGTGTAATTTTGAGATACAGTTTCCATATGTTGCTCAGGCTAGTCTGTCAGGGCCTCAGACTAAATCACAACAACCTTAAATTCCAGGATTTAGACAATTTTACTGCCTGAAACTCCAATGTGGCTAAGACTGGAGATGCCTGTCACAATGTCTAGACAATTATTCACTTTTTAGTAGAGACAGGGTCTGAATCTTGCTCAGTCCATTCTCAGCACCCCCTGTTCATGAACTCCACTCATCTTAGACAGCCAGAGAGCTAGGATTATAGGTATGAGACACCAAGTTTAGTCATTTTCTTTCTCTTTGCTTGGTTCCCTCCCTCCCTTACTTTGTCATTCCTTCCTCCAAATCTTTCTCTCTCATTAACTTGTTCTCTCCAGTATTTTCTTTCCTTAATCACTTTCTTTCCTCTACATCTCTCTTCTACAACTTAAGGGAAACCTACGTAGTAATAAACAAAGAAACTATACAAGTGATTCCTGAATGTGTAGTCCTGAATTCTGAACTTAAAATGGGTTAATTGTATGGTGTGTAAATTGTATCTGAGGAGAATGGTTATTTTTTAATCCATGGGCTGTTTTCTGTGAGGAATATAGAAAATAACCTTAATCAAAACATAAGCATGGATGAGCTCCATAGTTCACACCTATGATCCCAGCAATTTCAGAGGCTGAGGCAAAAATATAATTGGATACTAAGGATTTTGGACCAGACTGTATAGCATAGTGAGACCAAACTTGCCCAAGAAATAAGTGGAAAATTTCCCCAGCAGTGTTGTCTTGGGCCTGTATTCTCTGCTACATAAATTCTGGTGGATAACTTCAGGTCAGCACCTTGTATTTCCTTCAGCTGTGATGGTACCAATGTATTTTTTTTTTTATATGTAGAGACAGAGTCACATTATCACATCCAGTTGAGTGCCATGGCATCACAAAGCTCACAGAAACCTACAACTCTTGGGCTTAGGTGATTCTCTTGCTTCAAACTATCAAGTAGCTGATGCTACAGGGACCTGCCATAGGGCTTGGCTATATTTTTGTTGCAGTTTTGTAGGGGCTGGGTTTGAACCTGCCACTGCCAGTATATGGGGCTGGCTCCCTACCCACTGAGGCACAGGGGCTTCCCAATCAACGTGTTTTTCTGGGGTCAAGGGGGAAACTCTGTGTCAAATCTGTAGGAGATATACTGCATAGGTGCAGGAAAAGTCCAGTAGCATACAAAATATTTTCTACATTTATCCATAATTCATTTTATTACATGGCTTGCTAATCTATCTCAATATGGATAAATCAACTAGTGCAACACAATACATTAATAGAATCAAGAATAAAAACCACATGGTGACCTCATCACACACAGAAAAAGATTTTGACAGAGCAAACATACCCTTTTGATAAAATCTTTTAAAAATCTTAGATGAGAAGGGAACATCCTCAGGACTATTAATGGTAGTTACAGATGATTGGATCCATATAACATGCTATATTCACATGATGGTATATTTTTCAACAATCAAAAGGAATGAAATGAACATTTATGTTATAATAGAAATGGCCCTTAAAATCCTTATGATAAGCGAAAATGAGGGGAGGAGGCAAGAGGCTCCCGTAGAGAAAGAGAATTAAAGGACAGAAATTTAGCAAGTAAGCTGATGGTTTGGAGCTGAGCCAAGAGAGAAGGTTGAAGAGTGAACTTGTCTCTTGCTGAGGTGAGCGACGACCCCAGGGAAACAATCAATAGGTACAAAATCCATTGCCAATTGAATTGGAGTTCCCTCCCTTATGCACATGAGACTCAGTATCCTTTCTACAAACAAGCTAGCAGAGTTCAGATCTATTCCTATTTTATTCCCCAAGAGATAATCTCTAAAATCCATAAATCCTTCCCCAGAGAAGACACACGAGAGTTCCATGCTCTCACCAGGCATAAAACTGAACATAGATTCTACCCATAATTCTGAACTCCCAGCAATCCCCTCCACTCTCACCTCAAGGTCTGGAAGCCTGTACCCTGTGGAGTCCAAGCCCTTGGGCATTTTTCTAAGAGGTGTAGATGGTGTTTGGGCTGTTCCAGATCTGTGCTGTTTTTGTGTCACAAGATTAGAATGGGGAATGTGGAGTGAGGAGTGAGGGAGCCATACAAGAAAGGCAGAAGTGGTTCCTCATGGCACAGTTTCAGCAGCAGCAGTGGCAGGAACAATAGGGATCACACCCCTGGGGAAATTTTGGAGAGACACTTCCCCTCTCTCTTAGCCACCAGAGGGAGCCAGGCCTCTATTTAGGTTACAGCGTGTGGTAGAACAGATCTGCGTTGGAAACACGGGCCTCTTAAACAAAGGATATTCCTGAGGCAGTACCTGCCTTGGCGGGGCAAGTGGGGAGGGAGAATAGAATCAGCATGCACAGAGGTGGCATGCTCCAAGGGCAGAGCTGAGTCAGAGTTGGTGATTTTGTGAAACCCAGATGCAACTTGCTTCCAGGGGAACATAGTGGGGACAAAAGCAGGCATGGCAGTAGAATCAGCCCTAGGAGGGGTAGAAACCGAGGGCAGTTTGTGAGCTCTAACCATGCATGCCCCAACACAAAGAGCAGCAGAAAGTGAGAAGCCAGCCCTGTGAGAATTGTCACAGTATCAGCAGCATAGGGCGGAGCTGAGTCATAGTTTCAGTGAAATCAAACAGTACCTGGACTGAGGGGGAGTATATTTGGGACATAAATGCCAATCCTACAAGAATATAAGTGGCAGCAACATCAATCTGGGGCAGGGATGGAACTAAATGAAACTCCTCAGCTCCCATTAAGCATCCATGGCTGCAAGGATTCAGCTCCTGCTGAAAGATGGTGGCAGAGTTGTGTGGCCTAGCCCAGGAGACAGAGATCTCCCTGTGACTCAGGCAGTCATAAACCATGCAGCATCTGCTCCTTGGAGGAAACTGGATAATAGTCCTGTAGCATTACCAGTTACCGGTGTGACAGAGGTGTAAGTTGGAGAAGGAGCCATCAAAATTCCCAGAATCATTCATTGCTGTGTGGGCCCTTCTGACTCCACAGGACACCAGAACATTTTATAAACCTGTCAGCAGATGCCTGCTATCTTTTTAGGGTTAACCTTTTGAACTCTCCAACTTGAGACTGTGTGCTGACTTGGACAATTGATTTGGAATTATTGACATGGGCCAATCAACTGAGGACTATCCAAGATTTTACCCTGGATCCGTTGTTGTGAGGAGGTTTGATTTTCTTTTTTCCAGTTGTTGACCATGGGAGCTGAGTGTCTTAGTTGCTGGTATTTCTCCATAGCTGAGATTTGAAGCAAGAGTTGCTGATTCACTAGGATTTGACAAAGACTAAATGAAAACACAACAGAGCCATTTAGCCCCACCATACAAAGCAGGTCCCTAGTGTCTCAGGCCATAGTAATGTATGGGTCTTTTGCACAGCTGTAGATGAAAAGCTGAATTCACCAGTCCAAGCTCTTTGGCAAAGGGCTACTTAATCAATCCTCCAGGAGCCTACAATGCAATTTCACCTTATCTACCCATTTGGTCAAATGGTGAAAAATAATCATGCGGAAGAATCAGTGGAAAGACTCCAGTGACATGAATCATCAGAGTACATCAACTCCCCCATGGAACAACAAGGTGGACACACCAGAAGATCCCATTCATAAACAAATGGATGAGATGTCAGAAATCAAATTCAGAATTTGGATGGCAAATACAATCAAAATAATGGAGATAAAGTTAGAATTAGAAATTCAAGGAGTATTTCAAAACTTGTCTCAAGAATTCAATGAAATCAAAGACAAAATCACCAAATACTTTGAAACATTGTGGCAAGAACTTGCAGCCCTCAAAGATCTGAGAAATACAGTAGAATCCCTTAGTAACATAATGGAGCAGGAAGAAGAGAGACAGTTTGACATTGAAGGTAAAGTTTTTGATCACCCTCAAATGCTCAAGAAAGGAAGAGAAGTGGAGAGCAAAAATGGATCATTCTGTCAGATAGGTCTGGTACAATTCTAAGGAAAGTAATATTCACCTTATGAAGTACCTGAAGTCAGCGAGGTTTCTTTGAAAGGCCCAGTTACTATACTTGAGGAGATAATCAAGGAGAACTTCTGAAACATGGCAGGATATTTGGAAATCCAGATATCAGACAGTTTCAGAACCCCAGCACGACTCAACTCAAATAAAGCATCTGCAAGATACATTATAATGAACCTCACCAATGTTAATATGAAGTAGAAAATTCTGTAAGCAGCCAGAGGTAAGAAAAATGTAACCTACAAGGGGAGGGATATTATAATCAATGTAGATCTCTGCTGAAGCTTTTCGATCTAGAAGAGGGTGGTCATCTAGCTTTAACCTCTTAAAACAAAATAATTTTCAACCCAGGATCCTGTATCCAGCTACACTGAGTTTCATTTATCACGGAAAAATGAAATATTTTAATGACATTCATATGTTGAAGAAATTTGCCATAACCAAACCAGCTCTCCAGGATGTTCTCAAAACTATCCTCCATAATGACTACCACAATCCTCTACCATCAAAGTAAACTCACTCCAAAACTTTTGATCAAATTTCAGCTTCTACATTGGTGAAAGGATTAAAAATTTCCACTGTACTTTTGAAAAAATTGATACCCAATATACTACCAGATTTATCAACATTCTCAATTAATGTGAATAGCTTAAACTGTCCTCTAAAGAGGCACAGGTTGGCTGACTGGATGCAAAAACTCAGGCCAGATATCTGGTGCATACAAGAATCTCATCTTGCCTTAAAAGATAAATATAGACTCAGCATGAAAGGATGTTCATCTATAATTCAGGCAAATGACAATCAGAAGAACAGGAGTTGTTGCAATATAGTTCATAGATACAGTGGGTTTTATACCAATAAAAGTAAGGAAAGATAAGGATGGGCACTTCATATTTGGTAAGATTAACACTCAGTATGATGTGATGTCAATTATAAACATTTATGCACCCAACCAGAATGTGCCTCAATTTATAAGGAAGACTAACTGACATGAGCAACTTGATTTCCTCCAGTGCCATAACAGTTGGAGATTTTCATACCCTTTTGGCAGCATTAGATAGATTCTCCAATAATAAACTTAGCAAAGGGCAGTGGTTGTGGCTCAGTTGGTAGGGCAAGAGTCTCAAATATTTACGGTTGTGGGTTCAAACCCAACCCCAGCCAAAATGTAACAATAACAAAAAAATTGCCAGGAGTTTTGGTGGGCTCCTATACTGCCAGCTACTCAGGAGGCTGAGGAAACATAATTGCCTAAGCCCAGGAGTTGGAGATTGCTGTGAGCTGTGTGATGCCACACTACTCTAAAGAGGGTAATAAAATGATACTCTGACTCTCCCTCCCCCCCAAAAAAGAAAGGAAACTAAGGAAAAAAATTTTACACTTAACCATAACCATTCAACTATTGGATTTAACAGACATCTACAGAACATTTTATCCTAACAAAAATGATTACACACTCTTATCAACCCATGGAACATACTCCAATATTGATCACATCTTAGATCACAAGTCTAACCTCAGCAAATTTAAAAGAATATAATTTATTCCTTGGGTGCTGCCTATGGTTCAGTGAGTAGGGTGCCAGCCACATATACTTATTCCAGCGGGTTCAAACCTGACCCTGACAAAACAGCAACAAAAAGTAGCTGGGCATTGTGGCAGGCACCTGTAGTCCCATCTACTCAGGAGGCTGAGGCAAGAAAATCACCCAAGCCCAAGGGCTGGAGGTTGTGGTGAGCTGTGATGACATGGCACTCTATTGAGGATGAAAAGCTGAGACTCTGTCTCTAAAAAATAAGTAGAAAATTTATTCCTTGCATCTTTTCCAACCATCATGGAATACAACTTTAACTGAATAACAATATAAATCTGCATTCTCATATAAAAGCATGGAAACATAATAACCTTTTGCTGAATGATATTTGGATCATAGATGAAATTAAAAAGTAAATTACCTAAGTTTTGGAACAAAACAATAATGAAGTCATGAATTACCAGAACCTCTTGGATAGCACAAATGCAGTCCTAAGAGGGAAACTTATAACCAAGCCTTCTTCAAGGGAAAGGAAAGAGAGGACGTTAACAACTTAATGGGACATCTCAAACAACTGGAAAAGGAAGAACATTCCAATCCCCAAGCAGAAGAAAAGAAATAACCAAAATTAGAGTAGAATTAAATGAAACTGAAAACAAAAACATTATACAACTGATAAATAAATCAAACAGTTGCTTTCTTGAAAAGGTCAATAAAATTGAAAAAGCATTGTCAATTCCAGTGGCATAAAGAGTATTTTTATGCATGCATCCTAAATGGGGTTTATTACCAGAGTTTCCAGTATAGATCAATATGGAAAAATCAACTAATAGAACACATTACCTTAAAAGAATCAATAAGAAAATCATTATGGTCACCTCAAGAACACAGAAAAGGCTTTTGACAGAGGCAACAAATCTTGTTGATAACATCTTTTAGAAATCTTAGACTAAAAGGGAACATCTTCATAACTACTAAGGGGATTTACAGATGATTGGATACATATATAGTGCTATATTCAAATGATGGAAGTTTTCAACAATCAAAAGGAATGAAGTTAGCATTTATGTGACAATAAGAATGAACCTTAAAATAGTTATAAAAAAGGAACAAAGCCACTTATAAAAGACCACATAGAGTATGACTGAACTAAGAAGAAAACATCAAGACAAGGCCAATTCTCTTCTAGGAGTAGGAGGCAGGTGGAGGAGCATGGAGGGGAAGATGAAAGTGACTGCTAGTAGGTATTGACATTCTTTGTGTGGGAGAGAAAACAAAGTCCTACAATTAGATTCTGATAATAGATGTACAATTCTGTGATTATAATAAGAAACACAGAATTGTACACTTTCAAACAGTGAACAACTTATTTCAATGAAGAAATTTGATGAAGTTTTCCAAAACTTGAGGTGCTCAAAAGGCTTGCAGCATAAGAAGCACCCAGGACATGAGAATACTTGATAGATAGTCAACCCTATCTCCCTGCTCAAACGCAGGTTACCATGAATTAGCACAGAAGGCAAATTTATCCATTATAACAAAGTTGTCATTTTCTTTTCCCTTGAGACAGAGACTGACTCCTTCTCCTTGGTAGAGTGCCCTAACATCATCAGAGCTAACCATAATCCCAAACTCCTGGGCTCAACAGATCCTATTTTCTCAGCTTCCTTGGTATCTATGAGTTAACGTGCCTCCCCACAGTGCCAAGATACTTTGGACCACCTGCTTCTGCCTCTCAGTGTTAACATTACTGCACTCCAGAACTTGATGTCAGGATATTTTTTAAATTATGGTTGGTGGCCAGCAGTGGTGTTTCATGCCTGTCATCTGCCATTTAGAGAGGTCCAATCAGTTGAATTTTCTGTGTTTTTGAATTGGAGACCAGCCTGAACACTAGTGAGATCCCCATCTCTGAAGAATAAAAAATGGCCAGATATTACATAGGCGCCTGTAGTCCCAGCTGAGGGAATAGGTTCGCTTTAATACAACACTTGAAGTTTGCTGTGAGCTATAATCCTAGGGTGGCATAAAGAGGGCAACACAATAAGAATTTGTCTAAATACTGAAATGGAGAATACCTTTGGTAAAGAACTTACCCCTTAATTTTATTTTTTACCATGAATTTACAGTTGAAATATTTCTCCAGATTAGATGTCAACTAGACAAATTCTCCCATAGGTAAAATGTTTTCCTAAAACTTCTATTAATCAACCCTTTGGATATTACATAATTCTGACCCTTTAATATCCTAGATTCCTGAAGTCACTGGAAACTGCCCAAACAGTGAATTCTTGACTCCAATTAAGCTTTAAATATGCACAGTAAAATATCTAAAGTAAACTCTCCTCCTCTTCTGTTGAGCTCCTTCAATTGGGGCCAATGGTACCTTGCCCCAATCAGTTTGAGCCAGTGACCAGATCAACTGTCAATATCTTAACGAACAAATCCTAAAAACACTTGTCCAGACTCATTCCCCCCATTCAGGGGTGAAAATAAACCTCCTCTTTTATAGAGTCCCATATTCCATCTACCCAGTGACCTCTCTTCATACTTTAGCTCCTGAATAGTGTGACTAGCAAATTTTCTTTCTTTCATTCTTTCTTTTATTATTTTTTTTTCCTTTGATATAGATTTTCATTTTGTTACCCTCAGTAGAGTGTCTTTGCATCCCAGCTCACAGTAACCTCCACCTCCTGGGCTTAGACCATTCTTTTGCTTTAGCCTCCCGAGTAGCTGGGACTGAAGGAGACCACCACAACACTTGGCTATATTTTTTTGATGTTTGACCAGGGCAGGGTTTGAACAATTCACTCTCGTTATGTGGGGCTGGCATCCTACCCACTGAGCCACTGTCACATCCCATGGAATGCTATTTCAAGGAACTGTTTGATGCCTAACACAAAGTATCCATTTGAGAGAAACTTACAAATTTACTACACCTGACTACAGCCTAAATTTGGTCATAGCTTCACAGGTATTAAGCATGTCTGCTTTGTTTGAACAATCAAGTTAAATCTGGTCTTTTTAGATGATGGAATTCTTTGTTGGTTGGTTTGTCATATTGTCTGTGCATTGGGTGTTTGATGGGTATTTTTGAGGCATGGTTTGCATATGTGCTCCTGGCTAGTCTTTTGTGGCCACAGGCTAGATCATAGAAACCACAAACTCCAGGATTCAGGCAATCCTGCTGCCTGGGTCTCCAATGTGGCTAGGATTACAGGTTCCTGTCACAATGCCTAGATAATTTTTAACTTTTCATTAGATGCAGGGTCTGAGGCTCACTCTGTTTGTTCTCAGCAACTCCTTCTTCAATAACTCCACTCATCTCAGCCTGGCAGAGCACTAGGATTATAGGTGTGAGCCACCAAATTTGGTCATTTTCTCTGTCTTAGTTTCCCTCTGTAATCTCTCCCTTTGCTCCTCCCTCACTTTATCCTTCCTCCAATTCTGTCTCTCTCATTTGCTTGCTCTCTCCATTTATTCTTTTTTGTCTTTTTTTTTATTAAGTCATATATACATAGATCATGAATACATTGATGCCTGTGTGGGATTCCATGTGTTGATTATTTGTACAAATTGGAGTGCTTACATCCTACTACTTAACATAGCTTTATCCTCATTTACTTAATCACCATGTAAATATAATTGTGTTCAATACTTCATAGGTATGTCTTTTACCCTTGAAATATGCTTCATACTTGACATCCTACCATTAACCCTCCCTCTCTCAAACTACCCCCCTCTCCTCAAATTCCCCTCACCTTCCCTCCTTCATCCTGGGGTATTGTTGTGATTCACCTCTCATATGAAAGTGTGAGTGATTATAAATTGTTTTTATAGTAGTACTGAGAACATTGGATATTTTTTTACCATTCCTAAAATCCTTTACTAAGAAGAATGTGCTCCAGTTCCATTCATGTGAACTTAAAAGAGGTAAAGTCTCCATCTTTTTCAATGTTGTGTAGTATTTCATGGTATAATATATTCCACAATTTATTGATCCTTTCATGGGTTGATTCATACTTTGGCTTCTTTTAGGACTTGGCAATTATAAATTGAGCAGCAATGTACAATCTGGTGAATATATCTTTGTTGACAATTGATTTTTTGTCTTTTGGATATACACCTAGTAGAAGAAATGCAGAATCAAATGGAAGGTCTACACTTAGATGCAACGTACTTGCTTGCATTCCTACCAGCAGTGCAGAAGTGTTCCCTTTCTACACATCCACACCAACATCTGTAGTTTGGGGATTTTGTTATGTGGTCTACTCTTACTGGAATTAGATGACATCTCAAAGTGGTTTTGGCTTGCATTTGTCTGATGATTAAAGATGATAAGTATTTGTTCATGTGTCTGTACACTGTGAGCCTGTCTTCATCAGATAATCCTCTGTTCATGTCTTTTGCCCACAATGAAATGGGAAACTTGTTTTTTTCCTATTAATAAGTTTGTGTTCTCTTTGGATCCTGCTTCTTAGACTTTTTTTCAGAAATATAGCCTGTAAAAACTCTCCCATTCTGAGGGCTATCTACTTGCTTTACTTACTGTGTTCTTGTCTGTGCAGGTTTTTAGTTTGATCAGTTCCCAGTAATGTATTTTTCATGTGCTTCAATAGCCCAGGGGTCCTTCTCATGAACTTTTATCCCAGGCCAATTTTTTCAGGTGCTTCCCCTTCACTCTCTCCAAGAAATTTTATAGTCTCATGTCTTATGTGTAAGTCCTTTAACCGGTGAGAGTCAATTTTTGTTAGAGCAGAAAGGTGTGAGTCCACATTCAGCCTTCTACAACTCAACAGCCAATTCACTCTGCACCATTTCTTAAATAGTGAATCTTTCCCCTCATTTGTATTTTTTAATAGGGTTATCAAATATTAAATGATGATAAGTGTCTGGATTCATCTCTTGGTTCTCAATTCTGTTCCATATATTTACCTCTCTATTTTTGTGCCAGTTCCATGCTGTTTTTATCACTGTAGATTTATAGTATAATCTGAAGTCTGGTAGCGTGATGCCTCCAGATTTTTTTTTTTTCTGATTAATTTTTGGCTATTTGAGGTTTTTTCTGTTTCCATATAAAATGAAGTACTAATTATTCTAGATCTTTGAAGTGTGTCAGGGGTACTTTAATGGGGATTGCATGAGATCTGTAGATTGGTAGGAGGAGCATGATTGGGGAAGGGATAGACATTTAACTCAGCTCTCCTGGAGCAACAGATAAAGTATATGGGCTAGATATTTCCCAGCATGCAATATTGGTGTAGACAGGTAGTTTGGGTTGTGCAGTGACATAGGGGATTGCTTGACTTGGAATATAATCCAGAGCTACGATGTTGCTCCCAAAAGTTACTGTGCCACTGCTGAAGCTGTGGCCAGGAGAAGTGGCAACCAGCTGCTCCACCACGGAGCAGTAATATTCCCAGTTCGTGGGGAACCTAGGTCTTGTGTGGAAATATTTGTAAAGTGTGGACTCCTGAGAGGAATTTGGCAGCCAGTAAGGGTAGCCTTTAGAGTGGCACCACTGGGGCTAGGCAGCTGGAGACACAATCAGGGAAAAGGATCTTGCTTAGGAAGCAGACATATTTTGAACTTTTGGAAATGGCGACTGCCACAGGTAGCTTTTCCCACAGTCAAGGTGTGGCGATTTAAGTATCACCTGTGGGAAGCCATCCTGCACCCAAAAAATTGTCCAGGATACCCCACACATCAAGGGAACTATTGCAGGGAGAGTTCTTGAAACCTACCTGTGAAGATTTTTTAAGATCAGTGAAATCAACAGTTTGGCAGGGTCTGGGAGGTGGAGCATGATGGCAGGCAGGATAGACGTTTAGCTCAGCTCTCCAAGAACAATAGCTTTGCTTATTTGTTCATTTTGTTTCAATGTGTCTTGTGTTTTGCTCAAATCCTTGGGTTGGCTATTTTCCCTAACTCCAATTTTTCCATTCAGTAAGAACAAGGGGGAGTGGAGGATGATGACTGACTGGAGCCAGCTTTCAAGAGAAGTTCCAGTCCAGAGGGAAAGATAATGCCCAGAAAGGGCACAACAAAAGCCAAGTTTAAGAGCTGAGGTGAGGGAAGAAATAGATAATTGCATGTCTTCTCTGTTAAGGCAAGCTTCAACTCCAAGAAAATAAATTTCTGGTACACAGCTCATCCCAAAGAGGACATGTGTCCATCCCCTCCCCCCAAAGAGTTGCTTGCTTGCTGTGGAATCTCTAATATTGAACAGTGACCTGTGGTTCTCTTTTTTCACCACACTGGAGTGACTTGCTGGAAACAGGGACTCTTTCTCCAGAGTGTTTCTGCTGTGAGCCTAGGAATTATCTTGTCTGGCAGGAAGTTTGAACAAATATTTTCCCTGCCACCTTGAACTACCAGTGTATCCTTCTCCCTTTGCCTGGTGGACTAGATGTCCAACCACTGTAGAGACCAGAATGTCTACACTTCTTGGATAGGCCTGAGCATTGCACAGATGTGGCCATGCAGGTACACTGTATCTGTGAATCCAGTAACCATGCAGAAAGTCAAACAGGAGAAGGTATCTGACCTGGATCTGAGAAAGTGTATCTCAGCCACAGGCAGAAGCTTGGGTCTCCATGCAATGGGTGGGGACTCAGGAACTGCTGAGGTGTGTGAACTCAAGTGGAGTTTCATCTCACCCAACATCAGCATGAATAGAGTGGTCCTGCTGGGGTATAATTTTGGACAGTCACCTCCACTGCTCTGTGTTCTTCCAGAGGGAACCAGACATCACCCTATAGGGATACCAGAGTTAGAGAACAGTGGTGGGAAATGTGCAGTGGCTGAGGGAGAAATAAATTTGCTGTCTGAATATCCTCAGTTTTAGATTGAGCTCAGGTGGCACACTCCCAAGATACCATTGAGTCCCTGAAGCAGGAAAGCTTCAGCTTCCCCTGCTGGCTGGTGGCAGAGGTTGGTGGGCAAGAGGAGCAGGCATTGGCTTTAGTGTGACTCTGTCAGGCACAAATCCCTGGTACATTGGACAGAACTGGGTTACAGAGACTGGGTTAACAGAGACTGTCAGTGGGGTTACCAGAATCCGGTGGTGAAGGGTGATCAAGATGGGGAAAGAGGCATCAGCCCCCTTGTTCCAAACCTTCTACTAGATGGATATTTTTGACTCCTCAGTGAACCAGAGTGAGCCACAAGTGAAATACCAGTAGTCTCCTGAAATCTAGTTGCTGGAGAAATTTTGGACTCTATAGCTATGGAGTGGGTGTTGATTGGGACAATTGGTTTAGAACTCTTGCACTGGACAAATTAACAGGGGACCCTCTAAGGTGATACCCAGATTCCTTTGTAGTGGGAAGGTTTGATTTTTCTCTTCCAGTTATTGCCTGTGGGAGGTGCGATATCTTAGTTGCTTAAATTTCTCCATAGCTGAGTCTTCAACCCAGAGTCATTGATTCACTAGGATTGGACAGAGATCAGCTGAATCCAAGACAGAGTGACCTAGCCCCACCACATGAAGCAGATCTCCAGAGTCTCACACTGTAGTACACTACAGGTACTTTTCAAAGCTATAGAATAAAAGGTGAAGTCACCAGTCCCAGCTCCTTGGTAAAGTGTTGGTCAACCCAGAAGCCCCCAATCCAATTTCACCATATCTGCTCATCTAGCCTAACAATGAAAAACAATCAAGGGCAGAATCTGTGGAAAAACTCTGGCAACATGAATAATCAGAACATATCAACTCCCCCAGGGAATGACAAACCAGCCACACCAGAACATTTCATTCATAAACAGATGGATGAGCTGTCAGAAATTGAATGTAGAATTGGATGGCAAGTAAGAATAACAGAATGGAAGTAAAGTTGGAATTACAAATTCTAGGAATAATTTAAAAGTTGTCTCCAGAATTTAATAAATTCAAAAACAAAGTCATCAAAGATTTTCACACATTGAGAAAAATAGCAGCCATCCAAGATATGAGAAATACAGTATAATCCCTCAGTAACAGAAATGAACAGCAAGAAAAGATTTCTGACATCTAAGACAAAGCTTCTGAACACTCCAAAATGCACAAAGAGGAAGAGTAGTGGAGAGCAAAAACTGATCATTATCTCAGAGAGCTCTGGGATAATTCCAAGATATCTAACATTCACCTTATAAGAATCCCTGAAGTTGATGAGGTTGTTTTGAAAGGCACAGATGCTCTTCTCCAAAAGATAATTGAGGAGAACTTCCCAAACATCACAAGAGATGCTGAAATTCATATAGCAGTTTCAGTACCTCAGAACGACTCAACCCAAATAAATTATCTCCCAGACACATGATAATTAACTTCACCAAAGTTAATGAGACAGAAAATACTGCAAGCAGTCAGACATAAGAAACCCATAACCTACAAGGGGAAGAATAAGAGACTGACTTTAGATCTCTCTGCTGAACTTTTTCAAGCTAGAAGAGGATGGTCATCTACCTTAACCCCCTAAAACAAAACAACTTTCAAACCAGGATCCTGTATCCAGCTAAACTGAATTTCTTTTATGATGGAGAAATTCAATACTTTAATGAGATTCACATGCGGAATAAATTTACTGTAAGTAAACCAGCTCTCCAGGATATTCTCAGAGCCATCCTCTACAATGACCACCACAACAAATTAGCACCAAAATAAACTCACTGAGAATTCTTTGGTCATAACCCAACTTTGGCAATGGGGATAGGATAAAAATGTCCACTGGACTTTCAAAAAATTCAACACCCAAAATACTAACAGGCTTATCACTACTCTCAATTAGTGTGAAAGGCTTAAATTGCCTAATGAAGAGGCACAGCTTGTCTGACTAGAAACAAAATCTCCGGTCGGATACTTTCAGTATACAAGAATAGCATCTTACCTTAAAAGATAAATATAG
>CAUYRH010000822.1:0-31280 GCA_963574655.1 Perodicticus potto
GGAGAGAGCTTCTCTCCCTACTTGAATTCTCTCCCTCTACCAGGAGCTTTAGTGTTTTCTGTATTCTTTTCTGTAAATCAATTCTGTCTTACCACTGAGGGGTGGGGGTGGGGGAATAATGTAATGAAGAATAATAAAATAAATGTATTTAAGAAAAAATAAATAAATAAATAAAAATGTTAACACTGTAATAAACATGAATCATCAAAAAAAAAAAAAAAAAAAGAAAAGAAATGGAACTGAGTTACCATTATTTTCGTGGTGTGCCATGTTTTGCCTATTGCCTCAAGGCAAATTTTAGCTGTGGTTTCACTCCCATACTTTGGGAGGCAAGCTCTAACCTTTCTGACTCTTGTCGCACAAACTCCAAAGGGTTGTGTTGTTTTTTTTTTTTTTAAATTGCTCAACAAGTGACAAAGATTCTTTTAGCTCCCTCTCAAATTCTTCCTTTGGTTTAAGTAACAAAGGTTGTTCAACTGATAGCTTGATTTGGAAATTCTATTTTTTTCTCCTGATACAGGTTTAAGTTGATTTAGTGAAAGGCCTTACTTGTCACAGATAAGAGAATGCTGGTACTATTTTTTTAAAAGGCAATTAACAAGAGAATTTTTGATATATTGATGATCTCAAATGCTGGTCCTAAACATACTGTATACATTTTTTTATTTTAATCTTCACAAAAGCCCTAAAAAAGCAGGTGTTACTCCCATTCCATAGGCAAGGAAAAATAGTTTAAAACAATAAATGACTTTACCCAAGTTGTCCAAGTACTAGATTTGAATCAAGGTCTGATTTTAATGATCATCATACTGGTTACCATCAAAACAAGTATGTAAAGTTTTAGGGTTAAATAAATGCTCAATGGTTGTTCTCTTAGTATGTGGCAGACACAAGATTTATACTTCACACTCATTTCATAAGATATAAAGACTCTTAAGACCTGTGCTTATTTCATAAGATACAAAGCATAGTGTTAGGCAAAATGCTTATAATTTGGAGCAGAGGCTGAGGGTGAACATAAATTCTCCTGTTTTTCTGACTTGGACAAAAAAAAGGGCAAAATTTGCAGGATATTGGAAGGACTCTAGTCTGAAGTTGTGAAACTAGGAAGAAGGAGTAACGTTTTCTTATTTGTGCAATGAAACTTTCAGAGTTGCATCAGAGCCCTCTTAGGAAGAAAAGGAAGAAATGCATCGTCAGATCACCAGGGAAAGGATTTTACTTAATGGAAAGGCAGGCATATGCGAAAGTAAATTTCTGTACCAATTTTTCAACTTTTTGCTTTAAAAACTTATCATGCATGTGCGCACTTTTAACAAAGTGTTAACACTCACAGTAGCAAATGCTGTAGCTCAAAATGCAAATGTCTTTTCCATTACAATTCCATTTTCAGTCACTCATAACTGCGTCAACCATCCTGCATCTTAGCTAAAATATTCTGTTTGGCCTCAGGCCAAACACTGACTTTTTTTCTTTTTTCCAAAAGAAGTTTGAGAAAAGCCCCCTTTAGCTATGTCTGAGTCACTACCAGAGAGGGGGAGAGAAATACCTATTATAATCAAATGGGGAGAGGAAGAAAATGTGAAAGAGAACTGTTAGAGTTTCTATATTCAAAAGAAAAAAAAAGTATTATCTGAACTTTAAAACTCAACATAAGATGATATACTTTCCTGCGTGTGAAAAATTGGCCAAGAATAAGTTATTAACATTCAACAGTAGCTTGCTGAACTAGCAGATACCCTGTTCCCTGAATGGAAGCTGCTATAGAAAGAAAGCAAAAGGCCTTCAGGGAAAAGAATATCACAAGAGAGTTGAACAAGGATTCAATTAATTCTCCTTTCCCAAAGGATTTTTGGCTCAGCCCCAAGAGTCCCAATCTATTCTGGTTGGATAGAGTCCTGTTAGGTGTAACTTTCCCCAGGTGCTCATATTCTTTACTGTCCAGGCACATTTTATCCAGTTGTATTAATTCAACTCTATGTAAGGACAGAAACATCTGTATTATCAGTCCTTAGAGTAGCATGCCCCAATCACATCATAGGTAATTTGATTCAAATAACCTATTTCCATCATGTTTTTTCTGTGGGTATCTGAGTGCATGTGTATGGGGAGCATGTACATGAACAATGCTTTACTTTAGACATTGGAGAATAAAGTCTAGATAAAAGTCCTTTTTTTGTCTTTTTGGAGACAGAATCTCACTCTGTCACCCAGGCTAGAGTGCCATGGCATAAGCTTAGTTCACAGCAACTTCAAACTCCTGGGTTCAAGGGATCCTCTTGCCTCAGCATCCTAAGCAGCTGGGACTACAGGTGCCTGCCACAACACTCAACTAATCTTTCTCTTTTATTTTTTAGTAGAGACTGGTTCTTGCTGTTACTCAAGCTTGGCCCAAACTCCTGAGCTCAAGTGATCCTCCTGTCTCAACCTCCCAGAATGCTAGAATTACAGGCAAGAGCCACTACACCTGGCTGATAAGAGTCTTCTTAATAATTATAGGCAAAAGCCACTGCACCTGGCTGATAAGAGTCTTCTTAATAACATTTATTGTTTTATTCTGCTTTTAGATTACAAAAGTAATCCATTTTTATTAAAGAAAATGTGAGAAATATGGAAAAACATAAAAGAATAAAATGAGATTCACCAATACTCCTAGTATCCAGAGATGATTTTGGTATATATAATTCTATTCTTTTATAAATACTTTTTTCCCCAAGAAAAGAGATCATTATATGTATACTGTTTTGCAATCTGTTTTCTTATGTCACCAAACATTTTCCTTTTGTCTCTGTATAGTAACTCTTTAGGTGAATGCACTTAATCAAGGCTTTAAATACCATCTATTTGCTTATGACCCTTAAATTTATATATCCACCTAAAATGTCTCCCTCAAATCCAGACTCATACATTCAAAGGTATCCAAAGCCAATACATATCTCTCAGATGTTTGATAGACATTTCAAACCAAACATACTCAAAACTGAGCTCTGAAATTTGTCAGCCCACAAAGCGTCTCCTGCAGTCTTCTCTATCTCACTAACACATAAATGCCACCCTTCCAAATGTTCAGCCCCAAAACTTTTGATTCTTTTCTCATATCTATCAGTCTTGAGACCTCTACCCTAACTATTACGACCTGGAACCATCCCTGTCTCTCACCAGGATCAACGCAATAGCCTCCAACTGGTGTCTCTGCCTCTTCCCTTAGCCCTCTTCAGTCTACCGCAAACATGATCTGAATGTTCTTGTTAAAAGTTAAGTTAGATCTTCTCTCCCTCTCTCAGAAGAGAAGGCCAAGATTTGTTCACCAGGACCTACTTCATTGCCTGATTACCTCTCTAATCTGTCTTTTCCTCTTCTAGTCTACATTCACTCCCCTCTCAATATAATGATCTCATTGCTGTTCCTCAAGCGCCCCAGGCATGTTCCCAAGTGGGGACCTGTGTTCCCTGTGGTTCCCACCCGGCCATTGTACTTTACATTCCCTTTGCTTTGAACAATCTTCCCCCTGAAAGCCCCATGTCTTGCTCCCTCATTTCCTTCATATGAAGCCCTCCCTGGCTCCGTTCTCTAAAACTGTACCCCTACATTTCTTATTCCTTTCCTGGATTTTCTTTTTAGTTAGCATTCTCACTATATATATATGTATTATATATTTGACTGATTTATCTCAGCAATAACCTGTTTCCCCACTGAAATATAAGCTCTGTGAGGGCAGAGATTTTTTTCTATGTTTTTCAATTTTTATATGCCCGGCACCTAGAAAAATACCTGACATATGCTGCGTGCCAAGTATTTGTACAGCAAATAAAGACTTATTCCAGCTTCCAAAATACTTTTTATGGAGCATTTTCTGAGCAACGCCTAATAGTTCTTAAGGTTCCTCTATACCCTTCAAGATTAGTCCAAAAGTCAACCACTTTAAGAGACAGTCTTTCCAGGCAGCACCTGTGGTTCAGTGGGTAGGGCGCTGGCCCCATAAACCTAGGGTGGCAGGTTCCAACCCAGCCCTGGCCAAAAAGCAACAAAAAAATAGCTGGGCGTTGTGGCAGGCACCTGTAGTCCCAGCTACTTGGGAGGCTGAGGCAAGAGAATCGCCTAAACCCAGGAGCTGGAGGCTGCTGTGAGTTGTGATGCCACAGCACTCTACCAAGGGTGATAAATTAAGACTCTTGTGTCTGGAAAAAAAAAAAGAGAGAGAGAGGCGGTCTTTCCATTATGTTGTATGATATTCAGGCCTCTGTCTGGAGTTAAGTTAAATACAAGTTATCTCGTACAAGAAATCAGTTGGATAAAAAGCACTGGAAACTCACTTTTTGTCTCTTGGCACCTCGCAGTTCAATCCTTCTAAGTAATACGTTTCTTTGTATATCCCAATACAAACATGCACAAGTAAATCTATTTGATGCTGATTTGATATCAAAACCCACAATCATTTGTAATTATCTAGATGCCAAAAGTTAGCAGATGAATATTAGGAAAGAGTGCTGTATCACTGTAGGTATGCGAAGAATCACACCATCAGGAGGTAAAATTTAGTTTGAACAACCAACTTGTCATGTGTGCATGCCTACTGGGTAGTTTAGGTAAATTCTACTTTACCTAATAGGTGTGTTTTCCTCAAAGTGCTCAGAAACGGATGGTCCATTTTTGTAAATTGATTTAAAACATACAAGTGTAATTCCCTATTTAAAGCTATGCTTTAGTATATTACCTAGGTTGTAAGATTGGGTTTTGTTATATTATATTTAAACGAACTGTGTTTAAAGCAATGTAATGCCAAGAAAATCTATTCTAGTAATTTGGCTTCATAGGAGTCCTATTACTTGGGGGTAAGGTGGACTTAAGGTGATAGTCATCACTTTTCAAACTGTATTTCTCGAACATTTGAAAACAGAAATTGTAAAAAACTCTAAAGTTTAATACAGACATAACTTTGATTTGAGAAATTTAATTACAATTCTTTTCTGTGATCCATGCCATTCATGCATGATAGACATAATACTGAACTTGGAGGCAAAAGATCCAGATTCACATTTTGACTGCCATCGCTCACAACCTCTCACAGCCTCAGTGTCCTTACCTACAAAATGGGGACAACAGTCTTTGCCTTCATCACAGGGCTGCCACAAAATTAATGGAAAAAAATAACCTCAGGAAATGTTGTCTGTAACTTTCCTTGCTATTCCAGCAAGAAGGTTATTGTGACACACAATCTGCCCAGACTATTGCATTTATTCCAAGACACCATGACTATGATGCTGTTGATCATTTCAGAGATTAGGTTAGATTTGGAATAAACACATACATCGTGGGAAAGAAAAATCAAACATTAAGTGAGCTTTTAGCAATGGTACTTTCAATGATTTATTGCAGGTTATAGATTATGTCCTGGTTTCCTAACCCTTCCCGTCGCTCAGGTTGTACAGCATAGTATACCAAACACAGGTTTAACCTTCAGCATTTCTACATCTCATCCTGGCTCTCAGTTGCTCAAAGGAAACAAGCGTTTCCTTCCAAACCAATTAGCTGATGAAACTCATGTCTGACAATATGCCAATTTTTATTTATTTATTTTTTTTAGAGAGGGGGTCTCGCTCTGTCTCTGACTGGTCTCCAACATGTGATCTTAGGCAATCCACTCACCTCCACTTCCTGGAGTGCTAGGATTACAGGCATAAGCCGCCTAGCCTGGTGCACAGGGTAATCTTATAAAAAGAACACACTGAGTGCTAAACTATTTTCATAGCAAAAAGATCTAACTTCCACAACACTATCATGAGGTACATTCATAAATAGCATATTATAATATCCGTTGACCTAAAAATTTCACTCAAATGGGAACAGTCATCTATAATGATAGTGCCCTTCATGAATTCTCCAGCACTCTTGCCCCATTATTGAGTCTTCCTAGCCTGGCACAGAAAATTGCACAATTGCCTCCATTCCCTATCCCTAATTTTATAAGGGGCCTCTTTACAGTCAGTTCATTATTTAATCAATGTTAATTTTAAAGCACTATGAACTCTTCACGAAATGGGCACAAATGCTAACAAAATTTTTGATTATCAATTTAAAAATTATATTTCAATACCTAGTAGCCACAGTTTCATTTAACAACAGTGGTGCCAATCAGATTTAAACTGTAAAATCTGTCTCCTTGATCCACATACTCTAAATGTATTTTGAGGAAAATGGGAAAGAGTGGGCAGTTTTTACATTGTCATTTGATTACTTAACTGTCTCCTTTCAAACATTCAGAGGCCATTACAACAAGGTTCATTAGAGGCATGAATCTGAGAGGTAACTGGCAAAAAAGAAGAGAAATCTTGTCTCAGACCCAGCACCGACTTTCTTTTGGACCCTGAATGAGTCATTTAACTTTCCATTTATCCACCGTACCAAATGGCATCCACAAAGTGCTTCCAAATAACTCAATTTCTTTATTCCTTACACTAAAATAAAATACAATTTGAGGGAGCAAATAGTCTTAAAACCCAAACAACAACAACAAAAAGAAAAAAGTCAAGTAAAGTCACACAAATTGAAAAATAATTAGCTAAATCTGCCAAGGGGTAAAATTCTCTTGAAAATACACTGGAAATACATGCAAATGAAATATTTTCAATGTACCAGGGCTGTATATGTTTTATTGTCAAGTGTCTCTAACCTAACAAAGGGAAATTAAATTATATTCACTTTTAACACTTTAGAGCCATTTCTAGCAGTTTCAAAACACAGTATACACAATCATGTTGTTTATGTTCCTGAGATTTTTAAGTCAAGGAAGACTGAGTTCGTAGGAAAACTTATCCTCCAAACTGCTGTCCTTAAGTTTACAAAAAGTATGTTCACCAGACAATAAACTCAAGTCAATTCTTATGACCTTGTGATTCATCACTGCATAAACTATCCAGGAATCCTGAGCTGTGATGACCAAAGAAAAATACCAGGATATTCTAAATAGTCATGGTGCTGATTCTGTAAATTTAGATAACCTCAAACCCAGCTCAGTTTGAGGGCCCATACGAGGCTTGGTGATCAGAAGAAACTAACAGCTTTCTCTGGATATGACAGGTAAAGATTTAAAATGGCACCTTCTTCTTTTCCTCAAATGTATATAAGTATGAAAAAATATCATGCAAATGCCCTGTGTATACTTTTTCCTCTTATCTTCCATTGCATTTTCTCATTTTGAACTATCTCCGAGGACAGGATTTAAGCCAGTAAGTATTTATTGAGCATCATCATGGAACTAGGCTACATACTAGTACTGGAAACTCTAAAAGTAAATAAATAAATCCAAAGCAAATGTCCTGAGCCTTCCTTTTTAGAAATTTACACTATAGGGGAGGGCACAGTGGCTCACGCCTGTAATCCTAGCACTCTGAGAAGCCGAGGCAGGTGGATTGCTTGAGCTCAGGAATTTGAGACAAACCTGAGCAAGAGCAAGACCCCGCCTCTACTAAAAATAGAAAAACTAGCCGGGTGTTGTAGTAGGCACCTGCAGTCTCAGCTGTTCAGGAGGCTGAGGCAGGAGAATCACTTGAACCCAAGAGTTTAAGGTTGCTGTGAGCTATGATGACCCCAGGGCACTCTACCTATGGTGACAGAATGAGACTAACTTCAAAAACAAAATCAAAAAAAAATTATATAGATATAATTATATATATTATAATTATACATATATGTGTGTGTGTGTGTGTGTGTGTGTGTGTGTGTGTATGTATGTAGTAGAAAAGCCCAGTGTGGCCTAGGAATATTTAATAAGGAGTTTAAGGAAGGGTGGGGGGGGCGGGGGGAGAGAGTGGGTGTCTTAAATGCTATAAGTATCTAGGCCAGTGGTTCTCAACCTTCCTAATTGCCACGCTGTTACAAATGGAACAAAGGGGTTATGATCCACAGGGTGAGAACCACTAATCTAGGCTATAAGAGTGTATAAGAGTTTAAGAAATCAGGCCAGGCGCAGAGGTTCACGCCTGTAATCCTAGCACTCTGGGAGGCTGAAGCAGGTGGATTGCCCAAGCTCACCAGTTGAGACCAGCCTGAGCAAGAGCAAGATCCTGTCTCTAAAAATAGCTGGGCATTGTGGCAGAAGCCTGTAGCTACTTGGGAGGCTGATGCCAAGAGTTTGTGACTGCTGTGAGCTATGATGTCAGAGCACTCTACCAAGGACAACAAAGTGAGACTCTGTCTCAAAAAAAGAATTTAAGAAATCATTCCACGTATGTAGGTCACATGAATAAAATCAAGACACGATGTGGAGAGGTGTAACTTGACCAAAGGGTCTGTCATAGGATAAACATAAATTTGAAGGGCTAGGACACTAATATCAAAATGATCTGGTTTTCAAAATGGAAAAAGAACCATGTTCAATGAGGCACTAAAGAGAAGCATTGTAAAAGCAAAGCTGCAGACACAAAGGTGACCAGAAGCCTACAAACTCCAGGAAAATGCACCTACATCTGTTTTGGGGAAGAAAACTTCATTAACTTATACATATCTGCTTCATACAACACCTAACAGAAACTCATAGCATACCTAGCAAGAACCACACCAAGCCGAATGTTTTCTCGGATAATAGAAATCACCACTAAACCATGTGAAATGACTCCAACGCATCATTATTTCCATTGTAAGTGATTATATATTGAGAATGTGATGTGTGTAAAACTTGTACTAGGGAAGTAAATTATAGCCATGATTTCAAAGAAGAATATCAGTGCCCCTGAAATAAGTGATCCTTACTCTAAATTAAAATTCCAATAAATGATTATTTAATCTCCTCTTAAAATTTTTAAAAATCAACTAGAGATTCTCTATCACATCAACATTACCACTGTCACAAAACAGTATTATATTAAACAGTAAGCAACCCCAGTGCCTATAATATTAGTTACAATAACAGCTAACTTTATACTATCCTTCTGAATTACCATCCAACTTTTCTCCCACCAAATCATAGTGGAAATTGTCCTGATACCATGGACATTTTTCTGGAAGCCTCAGCAGCTTCTATTCCTGTTTTTTTCTCGATCAAGCTAACATCCATTATTCAGGGAAAGAGGTATAAAAAGGAAATGATATTTGGTAAATTTCTTATGAATTACTTATAGAAAGAGAAAGATGTAATTTTTGTTTCTGTTAAATACTAGCAGCCAACAATAGCTACCATTTATTGACATTTATTGGACACCCATTAATTCTCACATTTTCCAAAGAGGTTAACTAACAGGATTTGAACACAGGTTGTGATTCCAGAGCTCAGTCCACAAACATCCATTAAGATTTTAATATATCTGAAAAAGTGTTCCTTGTGGCAAACAAAAGATAAGTATGCATTCACATTAACCTTTGCGAGCAAGATGTCCCTTGATGTGGTCTTTGTGAATTTTGTTTCTATTCACAGATAATACCTTTCCTTCAACCATTTACTTGTTCTACCTCAAATCTATTTTGTATTAATAGCAATGATTTTGCATTTATTTGCTTAGAATTATGGAACAGAACAAAAATAAATGGTATAATAATTAAGCCTGCACTGTGGACTCTTTGGTCCTGGGTCCTAGAATGCTTCATAGTATATGTTCATTGGGGAAATCTAACGTGGCCTCATTCTAAGTCCCACTCCCCACTAAGGCAGGTTCAATCTTATGCTTTCTTAGCAATAGATCTCACTCATAATTTTATAACTATAGTGTTTAACATTTGTGGTTTCTCAACCAGATTTTAGACTGAGAGTAAGTTCCACATGTTTTGTTTACTGTGGTTATTTCCAGTACTTAATACAATGCCTAGCATATAGTTTGCGTCCAGTGAATACTTACTGAGCAAATATATGTCTCAGCAGTGACACACATGACAATTTTGCCCTCAGGGCTCTGTCTTATTGTTAAAGTGATTCTTCTGCCAGGTGTTGAAAAATTCTCCATTCTTCCCAGTTTCTTCAGTGGTCAGAGACAGAAAGAGAATTGGTAAATATATTGGCCTCTAGGGCTAATGACTGTACAACTTATGTTCAAATTATTGACACTAGAGTTGGACTAGACCTAAAATACCATCTCATTTACTTTCTTCCTCTTACCACACAAAATTATGCTAGAGACTTATCAAAGGTCATGCCATTAGTTAGTGATGAAACCATCTATGTATTTCTAATTACTTAGTTTTTTAAAATCTACAGTAAGTGACGGACAGAACCATGTTTGTTTTCTTTTTTAAAGGAAGAAAACCAAACCAAACAAGTACCACGATGACAGCAAGTCGTTACAAGATTCGTTACAACGCCAGAGTTTTCATGCACAGTTCAAGAGATTAATTAGCAACTATATCTGTCTGAAGTTCCTTTATGGGTTTGGAACTCTTGCTTCTCTAAGTCTATTTTTAGGCAGGTGCACACCCAGGCCAAGCTCTCTCATCGTTGTTCTGAACTAGCCTCCTCTCTGTCTCGCTCACTGAATGCCCAGGAATAGTTTCCCAGAATGGGCTCCACTCTGCTAAAACATCTGCTTGTTGTTTCCATTCATGCCAGCAACACTACACAGTCTTTGGCAATCTCCTGAAAACTCTTCTGAATCTGACTTGTGGGAATTTCTGGAGCTCCTCAAATGGAAACTCATCCAAAATGTGATGGTGTTCAAATTGGCTTCTGTTTCTTCACAGGATCCCAAAATGGGAACACACAGATGACTTCAAGGAATCAGTGATTTAAGCTGACCTCAGCCCCCTCCAATTGCCCTTTGGCTTTATTACCAATAAAAGGCTGAATAGTGACCATTAAGAATATCTATCCCAGTAAGTATCATCTCCATGACATCATGGCTATTAAAAGAACTGCTGTCTCAAATAGCACAAAGCCTGGACTATCAATAAGTCATTCATTATCTCGATAAAATGAATGTGGCATATGTCTGGAATCTGTAAAGCACTCCATTTAGAATAGCACCAAGGCTGGTGAGCAAGCCTCAGAAAAGTATAAATATCATCCAGTTTTCGGAAGAATCAATTTTTCCAAAATATCCTCAAAATTCTACCTTCCATTTCTTTTTCCCAGCCAAGCAACCATTTTGCCTATCAGGCTAACACTAAACTTTCCTGAACTAATGACAAATGAAGTGACTATATGCCTCAAGGCCCAATTTAATCAAACATGAAAGCTTAGCCATCAAACAGGAAACCATTTTGTTCACTGTAGTGTATTTATACACTATCCATTTCTCAATTGTCTTAGTCTGTTTTGCTAAAATGAATAGGCTCATCGAAAGCAGAAAAGACTTAGTATCACACATGGTCGAATTTCCTATTTAAATCATACTTTTAGTTATGACAATTTCACCCAGAAAGCTCAAAGAAACATGTATTTCGCCTTTTCCAAGCTAAGAATGACTCTCCTCTGGACCTCTTTCATTCTCAACTCTGACTCTAAATTATATCAATTCGTCTTCATCCCATAAATAGTTGATGAACATTTTGATATTGCAGGTAAATGAAGGAGATATGTGTATGTATAGGTAAATTCCACTTTCAAACTTTTGCCCTATGTCTGACATATAATTTTGATGTATATCGATTCTATTCACCATCTTTTTGTTAATTTTCAAGCTTAGATACATAGCCTGTAAAGTGAAACCCTGGGTGTCCCCAAGGTGCTTGGCATAGTATGTGTCAAGACCCTATAGGGAAGCAGATGGGCTAGATAAGCAGGGGCTAAACTTCAAGCCAGAGTAAGGTGGAGGAAGAGACATGACCAGATGCAGCCAGATATTCAAGGACCTTAGTACTTAACATCTCTGCTGGTGACCTGGTCTTTGGCCCTATCTTACATTCTCTAAATTCATAAATAAATTATACCTTCTCATATATTTCCTAAACTTTTTCTCTTAGAGTCCTAGGACTATTGTCTAGTCTCTCTGTATCTTCCACCCACACACCCTAAATCAAATCCCTACTATTATATTTCCCTGAGAACTCACATTTTCTCTCTTTGATTGAGGGATTTATTTCAGTATTCTATGAATTCATCAGGTTTTTTATAACTTTCCCAATTTGCTTCCCACTTCTAAAATTGAAGGTCTCTATATAAGTGCAGGAAGAATGGGGACGAAAGACCCTATTCTTGGCAAAGGAAAGCACCCCCAGAAAAAGAGTAAAATTAAAAGTTGAGTCAGAACAAAGAAAAGTCAGTGAGTTTACATTTAAGCTAGCCATTGTTAGCAAGCTTCCTGCCTTTTCTGAAATTCTAGCTCATTGGGGCTACAGCTTACAAACACCCCTGTTGGGTCTGTGAGCACTCTGAGGAAAAATGGTCATACAGAGGCTATGGCAAAGACCTAGAAAGATACATTAACTGGGTCCTTTCCTGCCTAGTAAACAGGCAAAGCAGATACCCATTGTGGAGATTTGCATTTGCCTCGGGCAGAGATCAAGGGAGAAGCTGGAGCCCTGAGATGTGGGCAAAGAGCTTATAGTCCTTATCTCAGAGGAAGATCCTCGGTGGTGGCGATAGGAGGAAAATTCCTCCCTCCCACCAATTCCTGAGAGGACCATTGGTGGCGACACCACTGAGGACTAGAAGAATTTAACACCTCCCTCAAAATCTGTGTGTGTGATCTCAAGCAGGAGGCTCTCCCAATACAAGGTTCAGATTTCAGATTTCTCAAGGCTACGGGTGGGGGGTGGGGAAATAATGCAATGAAGAATAATAAAATACATGTATTTAACAATAAAAAAAAAGGTTAATAAATACGGATCAAAAATGTTTTCACATAATAAATGAGAAAATCTCATGAATGTTATGTCAATCAGGTTGATAAAAATATCTCAGATTGTATGTGAAACCCGCACACTGTACCCCATGATTGAATTATTGTACACAGCTATGATTCAATAAAAAAGAAAAATATAGAAAAAAAATTAAAAAAATAAAGAAAGAATAATAACATTAGGGGCTGATATACTCAATCAGAGAAACTGCTGGCGTCTTTGTTCCCTCCCTCATTTTATCCTCTGGGCAAACAGACCTCAACAAAAGCAGAGTGGAGCAAACACTGGGTGCCATTGCCGGAATCCCAGGAATGGGCAATGGACTCCTGACCTCCCACTTTTAATTCTACTCTATGGCTCAAGTCTCATTCTTTATCATCGTTTCTAACTCTATATTTCTTCAGTTGGTCGCCACCAGTTTTGATAGGTCTTAGCGGATCGTACTCCAGGGGCGGGACACTGACAATAAAAATTGAGATCTTTCTAACTTTCCAGTGCTTAGCAGATACGAACAATCTCCCCAAACGTATTAACAATCATGAATAGTATTTCATAAAACATATTAATAATCATTAATACGTTTGAGGAGATTGTCAAAGAAAGCATTCCACAACTTAGTTGTGTTAAAAACAATGATCCTTTACTTTATTCATAAATATGAAATTAAGACAGGTCTTGGCAGGAATAGCTTCTCTCTACTCTCTGAGGTGACAGCTAGGGTGGCTCAACTGGATAGTACAGGATCCACTTTGGTCTACTCATGTGGCTTCTAAGTAGATTCTGGAAGTTCACCCAGAACTGTGGGCCAGGGGCCCTGGTTCTCCTCAATATGGACCTTTCCATGGGCTGCTTAGCTTTCTCGCACCACAATGGAGGTTGTAATAGTGAGCTAGCTAAGACAGAAAGGAGTGGAAGCGGCCATTTCCTTAAGGCCTGGGTTTGGAAACTGGTGATGTCAGCCTGACAAATAGTCGATAACTAGAATCTATAGAGCACTCAAAATAAACAACAAGAAAAGAGCAAACAATCCCATTTATAAGTGAGCAAGACTCTTGAAGAGATCCATCTGTGAAGAAGACAGACAAATGGCCAACAAACACGAGAAAAAATGCTTATTGTCCCTAATCATCAGAGAAAAGCAAATCAAAACCACCCTGAGAAATCACCTAATCCCAGTGAGAATAGTCCACATCACAAAGTCCCAAAGACACAGATGCTGAAGCAGATGTGAAGAGAAGGGAACAGTTTTACACTGTGGGCGGGATTGCAAACTAATACAGCCCCTTTGGAAAGAAGTATGGAGAATCCTCAAAGAGCTAAAAGTAGACCTACCATTTGATCCCACAATCTCAATACTAGGTATCTACCCTGAAAATAATTTTACCACAAGGACATTTGCAATTCACAATCACCGAGACACGGAATCAACCCAAGTGCCTATCAACTCATGAGTGGATTAATAAGCTGTGGTATATGTATACCATAAAATACTATTCAGGCATAAAAAAAGATGGAGACTTTGCATCTTTTGTATTAACCTGGATGGAATTAAAGAACATCATCCTTAGTAAAGTATCACAAGAATGGAAAAGCAAGTATCTAATGTATGCAATACAATATGAAACCAAGTTATAAACAACTATACACCCACAGGAGAGAAAAACAAAATTAAATTCAAGTGGAAGAGGTGGAAGGAGGGAAAAGGGAGAGGTAGAAGAGAAGAAAAGGGAGAGGTGGAAGAGGGGAAAAGGGAGCCGGGGGAAAAGGGAGTGGGATTGGTAAGCTCTCACCTGATAGGCACAATGAAAGGGTATACAGCACACCCTCCAAGGGCTCAACTACAACTCGAACAATGTAACCTAGTCATTTGTACCCTCATATTAGTCTGAAACTAAGAAAACCCCCAAAAACTGGCAATGTCACTCTCACTATATTCTATTGGTCAACCAGATTCAAGTAGGGAGACATAAACTGGTACCTTTTGATGGTTGAAATGTCAGAGAATTTTAGAAACATGTTTTAAAACTGTCACACCAATGCAGCCACTGCAAAATTATCATCTTTTAGTTTCTCAAAACATTTATTCGAAACAGGATAAAATCTAAAACTTTTTAAATTCTAATCATCATGTTCTTTATCTTTTATGTCACACAGATTTTCTTCAAAGACTGAGCCCTTACCCTATGCATTGCAAAGCTTAGTTAGCATGGTCCTTTACAAATGTAAATTTCCTCTCCAACATGTACTTTTTTGGCCTGTAAAATTTTTCCATATAATGAAACACCTTTTGATTCTACACTTTCCTGCTCTCCTCTATTCTACAGATGATCACACAGTCACCAACTGTAAATGAAAGCATTTCTCAGCCATCTGCCACATGCAGAGGCTTATTCCAAAGATGCACTGGCTATTTACAGAGTTAAAAAGAGAATCATTTTTACGGAAAAAACACTGGGAATGGGGCAGCACCGTGGCTCAGTGGGTAGAGCGCCGGTCCCATACACCGAGGGTGGCGAGTTCAAACCTGTCCCCAGCCAAACTGCAACAAAAAATAGCCAAGCATTGTGGCGGGCACCTATAGTCCCAGCTACTCGGGAGGCTGAGGCAAGAGAACCTCAGAGGTCTCCTTAGGCGTAAGCCCAGGAGTTGGAGGTTTCTGTGAGCTGTGACGCTATGGTACTCTACCGAGGGTGATAAAGTGAGACTCTGTCACTGAAAAAAAAAAAAAAAAAACAACAACAAAAAAAACCACTAGGAATGGGAGGAAGTGTACAGGACACCCATGCCTCCATGTGTGACTTTCAGCAAACCACTGAACTTCTTAGGGCCTACTAGAGTTTGGACTTGATGATCATTAAAGTCTTTTAAAATGAATTTGGTGAAAATACAACACATCATTTATGTCCAAACCACTTTACCATTTTTGAGGACAGAGAACATGAGCTAAAAGAATGAGTGACATAAGTACACTCATCCTCACAACAGAGGACATTCCCATATACCATTCCAGTTCCTCTGATGCCCTTCATAGGCTCTACTGCACAGACTGGTTAATGACTACCCAAACGGTAGACTTCAGATTAACTATCACTTCCTCAGGAGGCATTCACTGCCCCCCTTCCCCAAGTTGGTTTTCTTAATCTATGCAGTCCCTTTGCATCTACTCTCCTAGAAACTTGTCCTTTTATTTCAGAGAAGCCACTAGTTGTCTCTTTGACAAGTGGTTGTCTGCTCCACATAACTGTGACCTCCATAAACGCAGAGCTTGTATCTTTCTGAGACAACCATTGCAGTCTCAGAAACAAATATGTACTAGTTAGGGGGGAGTGGAGGGTAGGGGAGAGAAGGGAAGGGGAGGGGAGGTGGAATGGAAGGAAGGGAGAGAGGAATGGAGGGAGGGAGGGAGGAACGGTAAGCAATAAAATGAACAATCTGACAAAAACACAAAGGAAGATAGCTGTGAGCTTAAGTTTCAAGGAAGTCTGTGGAGAAGATGAGATTTGAGTTGGACCTTGAAAGAAAATGTTCAAATGTCCAGGGTGGAGTGAGGAATGGAATGAGGGGGAGTACAGGGAGGATATTACAGAAAAGGCAAAAAAGCTGAAATTATCAGTAAAGGATAAATACATTAGTCTGGTTAGAAACAGTTGATTCTGAAGACTGATTAGAGATATGCCTGAAAAACTAAATTGAAGCTAGATAATTTGAGTTTTGTATGTCTGGATAAAGAAGACTAAGGACTGGAAACCTGTATTTTTTTTTTTTTTTTTTTGGAGATAGAGTCTCACTATTTCACCCTCTGTAGAGTGCTATATTGTCACAGCTCACAGCAACCTAAAACTCTTGGGCTTAAGTGATTCTCTTGCCTCAGCCTCCCAAGTATTTTGTTGTTGTTGTTGTTGTCATTGTTGTTTGGCAGGCCCAGGCTGGGTTCAAACCCGCCAGCTCAGGTGTATGTGGCCTGTTCCCCAACCACTGAGCTATGAGCACTGAGCCAAAACCTGTATTTGTGAGATAAAGAATGACACAGATGTGGAAGAGGAAAATTTTTGTCTTTGAAATTCTCTGAATCACTACTGCCTACAGAACAACTTAATTCTGAAACTCACTTTCTCTCCACATCAACAAACTTTTTCTATCAAGGTAGGAAAGCCACCTCTAACTCAAGCCCAGAAATCACCCCCTTTATCACGATTTTCTTCCCCTGAGAATAAATAGGAATGGGGCTTTCATTCCTAAAAACACACAGGATGGCAAACATGTAGCATTAAATTATACCTTTTAATTTTCAGTACTGCCATGCATAAAGATAGAACCATGTTCAATTTAAAGAACAAGATTCAGACTCATGCCACACAACCACAAATTGTAAAAGATAGAGACTTAGAATATTACTCTTTAGCCTCTCTCTTACAATGGCATAACCTCACTATTCTGAAAAGCAGAAAAAAATATATATAGTATTAAGAAAAGTATATTGGGCTAGGTACAGTGGCTCACTCCTGTAATCCTAGCACTATAGGAGGCCAAGGTGGGAGGATTGCTTGAGCTCACAAGTTCAAGACCAGCCTGAGCCAGAGTGAGAACCCTTCTCTACTAAAAATGGAAAAAAAAAAAAATGAAGCAAGAAGATTGCTCAAGCCCAGAGTTGGAGGTTGCTGTGAGCTGTGACACAACAGCACTCTATTGAGGGCAACAAAGTGAGATTCTGTCTCAAAAAAAAAAAGAAAGAAAGAAAGAAAAGAAAAGAAAAGTATATTGGCAGAGACCAGTCCTCCATTATAATATTTTCTCTACATTTGGAAGTTCATACTTTAATGTAAAAGACTGGTGGGGTTCAAATTTAGATCCCTATGCTCTCAGGTAAACACCATTGGCCCCCTATAAGGACTCATGCATTATTTGAAATATCAAATGGAGCAATGTGGATTCTGTGATACAGAAGATAGATTAGGACCCAGGAGTCAGTCTAGCTACATGCTTTGTAGCCATGTATTCAATTTATTTGCGGTTCAGTTTTACATCTCTAAAAGTGAGGTATTACTTGGCAAATTGTTCGGAGAATTAACTAATAGAATGTGTTTAATTTGTCCAGCACAGTTCTTAGCATTCACTAATATTGCTGTTCTTTTCCTTGTCATTGTAAAATATAAAACACAGACTTTCACTTACTTGGAAATTGATATACTATTCCTTTTGTTGCATTTTAAATGATGCAATTAACATGAATAAAGAAATTTTACAAACATATATTGAGCATCTATTATGACACTGTGGTAGATGTAAAATAACCATTCTATTACTAGAACCACTGTAGTTGTATTAAGACCTCCTCCCTAGTTTATATATTTCAAACAGTTCCATCACACCTTCACTATTAAATCAGCCAAGTAAATTACCCAATCTTGTTTCTCTGCATTTCCCAATTGCCACTAAAGAATTGTCTTGTTTGGGATTTCCTTTAAAAAATAATTTGTTTAATCTGAAAACAACAAAATTATCATTAATACACTAAACCTCTCTTTGCAATATTTTACAAACCTCAAACAGCTGTGACTTTTGTTAAAAGCTTTATTCTTTCCATTAATATTTGTACCTGATTAAACTTCAATACAGGTGCACATGGCTTGGTAATCACACTTTTATATTTTGCATGCAAATTAGTGGCACAGGAATTTGCATACATTTGTTATGCACTGCTGCAAAAATGAATGCTCAAGCAACTTTTATTTTTATCTAATCAAATCACAGCTTAATGTAAAATGACTGGCGGCTTGCAGAGGCACACTAAGGTACACTCTGGGGACTGGAGCATTTACAATTCAGTTGGGGGTTCCTGTAAGCATCTGACTCCAGTACAACTAAAGTACTGGTGAAAACTCAGCCCTGCAAAACCAATCTGATCTATCTTATTCATGGGGCGAGAGCTAGAGATGGATCTTTTTAAAAATCCTTTTACAGCATAAAACATGTAAAAGAAAGTCAGAGGGGGTCTGTAGCAGCAGTATCAATAGTCATAGTTAAAAGCACACTTATAACCCACAGGGAGCCTTAAGAATCATGCTGTCCCAAAGTAAATCAGCTTTGGTAAAATGGAATGAGAGACTAGAGGAAAGAGAAACTTTCCCCCCATCACATTCTTTCTGATCCATCCAACTGTTGGATACCACTTTCTTGCAGAGATTGGGAGGGGGTAGTCTAGTCACTCTATATTTCTCCATGAGCTATTTATCACTGCCCCATCAAGGGGAATAAGTGACTACAAAGAATATCAATACCACTCTACATTTTTATACTGCTTTATACCTTTTAAGTTGATTTCACATAGTCTCATTTATTTATGTATAACTGAAAACTTTCCAATATCCAAAGACATTTTGACATTAATTATCATAATGAAATATAGATAAGGTAAAAAGTAAACTTTTATATGCCACAGAGAATGAAAGATTTGAAAAAGAGATCTTCATACTATATTTATATTTATTGTTTTAAAAAATACAGAGGAGGTGCTAAATAAGTATTTATTGAATGAATAAATCATACTGTGAATTACCTAGCCCATGTACTAGGCTCTAAATAAATGTTTGTTGAGTGACTAAGTGACTGTCAATAAATAGCATATACCATTCAGTCTCACAGCTAGTCTGAGCAATGAGTAGATTTGCAGTAAAAAACATACAAAAAGATAAGTTACTTGATGAAGGTGACATAAAAGAATGAATTTACTATGCTTTGGGAAGCCTGTCAGTACTGCCTATATGGCCAGATCTTTCCAAGAGAAATGTGCAATAAATAAATAGTTAAAGATTGAGAATATTCCTTTGCTTGCCAGAATGATATGGGGGGGGGGAATATTTTTTCTTTAATATTAAAAAAGTAAGTATTTAAATGCATTCAAAACCTGTAGTTCATACTCGTCTTCCCTCCTGAAGCACAGTCATTCTTTTTTTTTTTTTTTTTTTTAAGAGACAGAGTCTCACTTTGTCGCCCTTGGTAGAGTGCTGTGGCATCACAGCTCACAGCAACCTCCAACTCTTGGGCTTAGGTGATTCTCTTGCCTCAGCCTCCTGAGTAGCTGGGACTACAGGCGCCTGCCACAATGCCCAGCTATTTTTTTTGCTGTTGTTGCAGTTTGGCCAGGGCCAGGTTCGAACCCACCACCCTCAGTATGTGGGGCTGGTGCCCTACCCACTGAGCCACAGGCACTGACCGAAATACAGTCATTCTTACTGTTTTCTCCCCCCAAATTGATCAAGACTGTGTTCAGTCCACATATTTTCCATACACATTTGCTAATGTCTCATCCTCTTCTATCTCCTAACTCAATTCCACCTAGGCACCAATCCCGTTGGATACAGCAAAGCCTTTCACTCATTCAGTATCCTCCATTCTGGTTCTCAAGGTAGTACACCCCACCACCACCACCCAGGAACCATGCACTTGCCCTGTGGTTTGGATACGTTGTTATCTGCAGGCAAGTAGGCAATTAAAAAAGCACAGCAGTTTGCTTGCTTCATGCTCAGGCTTGGACTTCGCTCAGCTCTCTGGTGTATGCCTGTGTCTCTGAACCCATCTCACATCTTAAAAATATGTGTCCTGGTCTAAAGGGACCACACACAAGAGGGTGCCATCGGTTTGGTACAAGTTATCCAACTACTGAAAGAAAGCTTACTTTCTACTGATAGGAAGTCTACAAAGTCATCTGTATATGAGAGGCTTTGCATACAGTGTTTGCACAAGATTTTCTTTTGCCCACTATTTTCAAGCCCAATGAAGCAAGCAGCAGGATCCTTTTGCACCTCAGGCTAAAGGAAAGCTCAGAGGCTATTAAGTTTCCAGAAGGCTCATGGAAGTATCAAATGACCACAGGAACTCTCTTGCAGTCCTAAAATTTTATGCTGTGTGACCAGAGTACATTTGAAGTTTCTTTGAATTAATGATAATTTTTACATTTTTGAAGTGGTAATTATTACTATATAAGCCAGAGTGTTTACTTTCCCTCCATTATTCTACTGTGGCTTTCAATCAGAGGGAGGTAAACTCTGAGCTTGAAAAGTGTTCTTTAAAAGGCTCTCCAAACCAATTTCAATTATTTTTGTACGGGAATAATAAAAATTAAAAAAAAAAAAAAAGAAGAATTTCAAAACCAAAATCAGAAGAGACAGAAAAATGTCTGGCACAAATAAGTGGCCTCAAAGAGGGAACATAAGACCAATAATAACTTTGAAAAATATGTTACTGTATATTTAAGAATACTGAAAAGAGGCACCCAGAGTAACCACAGGCCCTCAAAATGAGAATAAGTACATACACACAAAACTCATTACATTTCAAGGTCAATTAAATCCTCTAATGAACCATGCCAGCTACTGTTCATCTTTTTGAGCTGGTCTAAAGCAGAATTCTAAGCAGAAAGTAGTTTGTTTGTTTACACTTCTTCAAAAATTGTAAGTCAAATAACAGGCACTATTTAAACTGATGCATTCCAAGCAGGTCAGCTGTATTCAGAAGAGACGCCAGAATCTGCACTGAAATGTATTAAAGCAAAGTCACAATTTTTTTGAAATTCAACTTTTAACTTACATATTACCTACTTGTCTATGAAATCTAAAAGTGAATCTTCCTGCCAGGTTCTACAGCCCTATCAAAAAGAGTTTTCCCTTCCTTCGTGGAAAGCCTCCATCACCACAAGTCAAGGTTCTTCCTTGAGGGTAAGTATGAATAATTGGGGGCTAAAATGTTGGGTGCACCTTCTTTAGTGGTAAGCACTCAACATGAATATGTGCTTTTGGAATGTTTATGTCAAAGCACTGAACCACTTGGTTTACTATTAAAAACAAACTAATCAGCTTGGTGCCCATAGCACAGTGGTTATAGTGCCAGCCATATACAGCAAGGCTGGTGGGCTCGAACCCAGCCTGGGCCAGCTAAACAATGATGACAACTGCAACAAAAAATGACCAGGTGTTGTGGCAGGCACCTGTAGTTCCAGCTACTTGGGAGGCTGAGGCAAGAGAATCACTTAAACCCAAGAGTTGGAGGTTGCTGTGAGCTGTGACACCACAGCACTCTACTAACAGCAACATAGTGAGACTCTGTCTCAAAAAAAATAAAAAATAAAAAAAAATCCAATTGTAAGAGGGTCTTTACCTAACAAAAGCAATCAGTGTAACCCGGTTTCTTGTACCCTCAATAAATCCCCAACGATAAAATTTTAAAAAATAAAGAAATGAATAAAAAAATAACCAACTGAGTGTTCTCTGACTATGGACTTGACACTGTACAGACACTATGTGATACATGTTCTCAATTACATTTACTGAGTGCCTACTACGATCGATTTCTGTGAAATTCCAAACAAAGCAAAGACTGACATCTTTGCCATTGAGGCATTTGCAATTGGCCAAGGAAACATAATTAAGTTGTATGTACACAAATACACTCAACCTTTATTCAGTAAAGTGAAAAGACTGTCTAAGAAGCCTTGCCCTTTCTTTACTGTAAGCCACTAAAACCTCCCACTGTTAGTTACTTCAGAATATAACCCACATGTAAGGTCAGTAAAAGCCCTGAGGAAATAGCAATAAGTACTTCCAAATGCTTATAAAGCAAGAAAAATGTTTTTTTAAAAATAGTTGACCCTTTGTCTCATCGAATAATATGAACATAACTTGTCACTGCCAAGATTATGCTGGCAATAAACAGATTTTGTGGTTATCAGACTCAGGAGTTTTGCTTTAGTTTTTAATCATACAAAACTGTCACTGAGTTGCTTTGTCTCTTACCCACCCCAAATATTACTCTGTGCCTATAATTTAGTTCAGAGATCTGTATTTAGTGATACAGAGAATGGAAACACTGCACAAAATGAAAAAATTACCTCTTACTGTTTCTTACCAATTCACTCAGTAGATCAAAATAGCTGTGCAGAGCTCCATGAATTACAAGTTTACAGGAATCTCACTATTTATCTGCCTTATTATTTCATTATATAAAAGTGATTTTTTCCTGCATTGAATTCTTAAATTGATGCTCCTAACTATATTACTTGAAGGTTACTTTCACAACTGAATAATTTAGTCATCATTTTGTGTACGCTGTCATTTTATTGATCCTCAGTGTGGAAACAACAAAAACAAAAACAGTTTTTGATCTTATTTCTGTAGTCCCTGGTTGATATCTTATTTCAGTTTATTGCTATGAAAATGTGAGATGATTACAAATGTTTCAAATAAAAATTTACAGATATTACTACAAATAAATGTAGAAGGTGAAGAAGATAGGTCCATTTCATATAGTACTACATATTTTCCTTTAAATAAAATAGTTCAATTGTTAATAGCTAAAGGACATAGTCTTTTGTTAAACAGTGATGAGACCATTGATCCAAATACAAATATTCACCATCCTGAGTATCCAGAAAATTTGAGACAAAACTGATTTTTTATAAATTGAATCATCTCCCCATTGACTTATATTGCCATATTAGAGGTGATTTGTTTCCATTTCTGGACTTTAGCTGGCAGTAGTTTATAGTTCTTCAGTCTATTTTTTTTTCACCCCTATCATTTTCTGGTCATTACAGATTCATAAGCAGATATGTAAATACACAAGGGGAACTCCAATTTGGGGAAACATCATGGAGAATGATACCTAAAGAAGTGAAGCCATTAATAAAGTGATTAGTTACACCACAGCATGGTAAGTTTGGGTCTATTACAATAGCTTTCTTAAAGAGATGTAACTCACTAAAAAGATAAATGCATGTGAGACAGGTATAAGCCCCTTTTCAAGCAATAAAACTGGAAAATCCACTTAAAGACACTGTGACATCAAAGCAGAAGTTATCACTTCATGCAGGCCTGAGTTGTAAAGAGTTATGCACAAGGGCATTTAACTGGACACTGCAGCTTAATAACCCTAGAGTCACCATTGCAGATGTCTACATTAACACAAGGTTGGAAAGGGGAACAGATGGCTAGAAAACCCTTACTGAGATTTTCTAACGATTTTCAAAGGTAGAACAGCAAGTAGCTTTTATGTATAAATGATGCTCACCATACGGTAAAGCATGATTGAATATTTTATATAAAAAATAAAATTATTATAGTTTCCCTGATAAATAATAGACTAGCTTTAAAGCAGTAACTCTAAACCACAAAGTACAAAAAAGAAAGAAAGGAAAAGTAGAACAAATGGGTTTTCATAAAATTAAAGCCTTTATTTTCGCAAATATGATTACCAATTTCCTTACAGCTTAGGTTATTACTTTGAAAAGACATTTAGGCCAGGCATGGTGGCTCATGCTGATGATCTTCGCACTCTGGTAAATTGAGGTAGATAGACTACTTGAGCTCTAGAGTTCGAGACCAGCCTGACAAAGAGACCCCCAGAAAACCCCCTCTACTAAAAATAGAAAAACTAGCTGGTCATTGCGGCACATGCCCATAGTCTGGGCTAGTCAGGAGGCTGAGACGAGACGATCTCTTGATCCTAAGAGTTTGAAGTTACTGTGAGCTATGATGCCACAGCACTCTACCTAGGGGGACAAAGTGAGACTCTGTCTCGAAGAAAAGGGAAAAAAAAAGTAAAATAAAACATATTTAGAGGCCTTAAATCTAACACATTTTGGGGCATATTAAAGATAATGTAAAATGGACACTAATATAACAGTCAACATTATAGTATAATAATTGAAATCACCCCAAAGCTGAAAATCATCATAATACAACTCCAGTAAATACTGATATTTTAAATGAAATAAGTGATGACTTTTGAAACCTATGTCCCCAGACCTTGGCCAGTAAAGAAAATACTGGCTGGGCACAGTGGCTCACACCTGTAATCCTAGCACCCTGGGAGGCTGAGGCGGATGGATTGACTGAGCTCACAGGTTCAAGAGCAACCTGAGCCAGAGTGAGACCTTGTCTCTCTAAAAAAAAAAAAAAAAAAATTGCCAGACGTTGTGGTGGGTGCCTATCGTCCCAGCTACTTGGGAGGTTGAGGCAAGAGAATCACTTAAGCCCAAGAGTTTGAGGTTGCTTTGAGCTGTTACACTACAGCACTCTACAGAGGGTGACAAAGTGACGCTCTGTCTCAAAAGGAAAAAAAAATACTATAACATTGTCTATCCAATGATATCCCTACCTGACAAGTGAGCAAACCACTCAAACCACAGATCCCCAATGACCTGCCACCGTATACTAGGACTCTGCAAAAAGAATGTTTATGTCACTGTTGAAGGCAATTATAGATAAGCAATAGATAATCGTAAGTCGTGACTGGTCTTACTGATCATGGAGGACAAAATATAGGTGTGTAAAAGAGATCGTTTACTACCTGCTTCCTGCTAATAGTTTCTAGTAAAATATTACTTTTACCTACTTCTTAAGATACCTCCATCAAATAGAGAAAACATGATTGGACAATATTCCTTACCACCCCATTTAGCCATGTTTCATCATTAGACATGACAAGAGACAGGTGAACCACATTACATGACAACAGGTTGTCCTCAGTGTGAGAAAATCTAATAAATATCCAAATATACAAAATGGGAAAATTAGGGGTATATCATAATAAAATGATTATTAAATTTATTAATTTATTAGTTGTACAAGATTGGGCAAAGGATATGTTAATTGGCATAAGAACTGCTGCATTTTAAAGTTTGATCCATGGAGCAAAAATTCACATAATTTTATTTCTCACTAGGCTTATTCTTACAGAAACAGGGACCCAACCATCTCTTCCCCTTTAAAAGTTTCAGCCTCACTGAAGAGCTATTCATATGCTCCAAAGCTCCTTCAAATTCAAGATCTATCAGCATCTTTAAGAGTTAGATCAATAGCTTTTAAACTTTAAAATCACTTGGAGAGATTTTGAAAATCCTGATACCAAGGCCATAGTTCATACCAAATTAAGGCAGAAGCAGTGGGAATGGGCCCCAGTTTCATAAAACTACCCAGATTATTACAATAAAGAACCAAGTTTGAGAATCAATGAGTTAGAATAGATCTGAGGAAAATATAACCTGGTTTTTAAAAATATTAAAACCCAAATTTTCATTTCAGAAATGTACCTGCCATGTAAAGCAAAGTATCAAAGAGAGGCCAGATTCCTTAAGTATTTTCAATGAAATATTTCTATGTTAATATCAGATATGCCAACTGCTGCTTCTGAAGTCAACAAACCAAAAGGTCTCCCTCTTGAAGACAGGAGCTTCACAGAGGCCTGGTCCAAGTTTGGAGGCTAATATAATGAATGACTCCTCCTTTCTGGTTCTCCTCCTTGGTTATATCATTGTTCCCTCTTACAATCCTTCTTTTTTTTTTTTTTTTTTGAGACACAGCCTCAAGCTGTCACCCTGGATAGAGTGCCGTGACATCACAGCTCACAGCATCCTCCAACTCCTGGGCTCAAGCGAGTCTCTTGCCTCCGCCTCCCAAGTAGCTGAGACTACAGGTGCCCGCCACAACACCAGGCCATTTTTTGGTTGCAGCCATCATTGTTGTTTGGCGGGCCTGGGCTGGATTCGAACCCGCCAGCTCAGGTGTACGTGGCTGGCACCTTAGCCCGTTGAGCCACAGGCGGCGAGCCCCTCTTACAATCCTTCTTAAATATTATTGCCAAAGTTTCTAATCAACCCAACCAAATCATTGTCAGTGTCAGAAGAATGTGAACTTTCACCTGCTGTTAAAGACAGATTTCCTAATTCCAGGCCTTAAATTCCTCTATTTGTTTCTACGATGCCTACCCACTTAGCTACGTTGCTCTCTATACACCCCCCATTTCATTCCTCTAGCGACTCATGCATTTCTGAGATCAACGCTATAGCAACTCTGAGCCAGGGTGAACCAAACATCTCAGTTTACCTTTGGTATCCCAACATAATTATATTTTTTCAATATTTTCTCACAAAATCTCTAATGTACACAGTTCAAATGATTTTAGAGTGACCACTACCGAAAACCTGGCATTAGCACATTACTATACTTGCTTTATCACGTATCTGTCAATCTGTCCTTTTTCTACTCATCAGCCCATCTTATTTTTGGAAGCAGTCCAGAACATTAATGGCACCCACTTTCACTTTCAAAAGTATACTGGTTTGGACAATAAATTCTTTAGTGGCTCTGTTCTAAAGCAAATGTAGTGTGTGTGTGTCTACGGTATAGCTGTGGAGGTGCTAGGCACTGTGGAAGCATCAGACAACTATCTGACTATGTATTTATTTATTTATTTATTTTGAGACAGAATCTCCTATGTCACCCTGGGTAGAGTGCTGTGGCATCACAGCAACCTCCAACTCTTGGGCCTAAGAAATTCTCTTGCCTCTGCCTCCCGAGTAGCTGGGACTACAGGTGTCCACCACAATGCCCGGCAATTTTTTTCTGCAGTTGTCATTGTTGTTTAGCAGGCCCGGGCCCAGCTCGACCCAACCAGCCTTGGTATATGTGGATGGCGCCATATCCACTGAGCTACGGGCACCGCTCACCAATCTGACTGAGTTTTAATATTCAACTCAAAGTCAATTTGAATAAGGACAAAAACACAATGATTAAATACTAACTGATATTTTACTACCAAAGGAAACTAGAGGATCAGAATAAACAGAACTCAGTGTATAAAGGAAGAACCAAAAAGTGTTGTTTGGGGAAGTTAGGCTTGTGCTAAGCTTTCATCATGAGTAGCATTAGGACTGTTAAACAGGAAGTGAGGGAGTATTTGAGCAGAAAAGAACAATAGCATGAGCAATGATAGCTATTCAAGAGGAAGAAAGGCTGGCAAGGAGAGTAAGAAAAATAGCATGCCAAAAGATTCCTGAACACATGGACTCAGTCTGGCGTCCAGGAATAACAAGAAACTTCTCACCCTGACTTATAAAAGTTGATAGTCATTTCACTGGCTGAAAGGCCAGGTCAGTGGCAAGTCTTGAATGTCTACCCTACCAGGCATCACCAGCAGACTGTAACATAGAGGAACTGTTATCTATTCACCCCTAATAACATGATTCGAGCCTTCAGATGGCCTACTCTGTTACGCTAAAAGAAATAAGACAGACTCAGTCCTTATGCCAGACTAATATCTTCATAAACTGTAATGATCCTTTGTTATGTGAAACGGAGTTTGCCTTCCTCTTTCTTTTTTCAAATTTATTGGAAGCTAATCAATTGGGCTGCAAATTATACCAGACAGAACCTATATACATGAATAACGTATTTCAGCAGTATCAATGTCAATAGTCAATGACACTGCTACAAAGCAGAAGCTCTGCATTGCAATTTACAATATATTATGCCACACCTCAAATCAATCCTCTATGTGCATATTGCTGTTCCAGTCTCTTCCTGTTACTAGAATGCTCTTTTTGTTAGAATGCAAGGGTGCTTTATCCCCGATTCCATAATCCCTACTCAAAGCAGATTGAAATACTTAACTTGGCTCTAGAGGGTCTTATGCTAGTGAAGTGGGTACGAATGTGAACTGCTTCTCAATAAAGTAAACATTGATTCAACTTAAAAGTTTCCTTGTTCTTTTGAGGACCTTTATAATTTCTGCTACTCTTGAACTCCTGCTTGGATCTTGACTGCCTAGTTGTACTAACTCGAACCTTTGAAAGGACCTCATGGTTCAACCAAGAACTTAACTCTGGTTTTGGATCTCTCACTCTGCGCCTCCATCACTGATCACTGCTATTCGTTGTTTTTGGCATACTGCAAAGTTCATGTTCTATGTCGATACTAATGTCATTTCAGGCCAAGATTGCTAACATTACAATTACCACAACCACAAGAGCATAATTATTATGTCATTGCTTGGGAATCTATAGCCTCTTAGCAAAAATTTGGTCAGATTTTGAAATTACTTGCTTGTTCTTAAACAGATGTTAAACTGTCTTCCAGGGCAAAAAGCTATTATTTTTTATTGCTTTAAGAAGTGGCCTTTGCTGGGGTGTTCTTATAATAGTACACAGTACCAGAAACTGAGAGAGCTAAAATTGTGAAATGACTCTGTGGTAGATATACTTTTTTGGTCTGGTATCTCTAAGATATACTTAATGATTAGCTGAAGAGTGAAAATTGCAGGAAGAGAAAAGAAGCTCTGGGAGTAGATGGTGAGATGAGTGATCAGTTTCTGGTTGTTTAAAACAGTGAAATAAAATTTGGAATGGGCATTCCAGCCAATCATCAACATTTCCTGAGTACTTATCATGTGCTACAAGAACTAGAAGAGTTATGAGATGCTATCTTTTCTATTCAGGAAGAGAATAGTAACACATTTGAAACAATAAACAATAGAAAATGACATTACTATAAATCTAGTCATAACTGTAAATGCTATAGTTCAGAGGAGATTACTGAAGGCTGATCTAGACAAGAACGGCTTCATGGATCAGAGGCTTAAATTGCGCCTTACAGAGTTTAGATTAGTGCAGAACAGAGGTTAGGACATTCTTCTTAATGAAAATAACATGTGGAGGGAAGAATTCACTGTGCTTCTAGGACAAGAAGAAAAACACCCTAATACAGCAAATGGAGTGCGATGAGAAACAGTGGTGAGCTTGGATACATAGACTCGGCCACATTACGGAGGGTCTTGGATACTAGGCTAAGAAGGTTTGACTTATTGCAGGGAGCACAAATCACTGAAGATGTTGAGAATGAGAACTCGACACAAGAATAGTAGTGTTTTTATCCTGAACAACATACTCCCACCTACTGATTGCCAATTTAATCATGTTTAAAACATGTAGGCTTGGCACCCATATCTCAGTGGTTAGTGAACCCAGCCCGGGCCTGCTAAACAACAGCAACAACAACAACAACAACAAAAAATAGCCGGGCATTGAGGCGGGCACCTATAGTCCCAGCTACTTGGGATGCTGAGGAAATAAAATCACTTAAGCCTAATGGTTTGAGGTTGCTGTGAGCTATGACATCACAGCACTCTACCTAGGGTGACATAGTGAGACTCTGTCTTAAAAAAAAAAAAAAAAAAAAAGACATGTAAAAGCAGCAGTCCTTGAGCTTTTTGACAGAATTGCCATTTCAGGAAGAAATGCAAAAAGTGACCAGAGACCATGTTAGTTGCAAGATGTGTATTTTATAGTTACCCAGAAGACATAGAAGAAAGAATGAATCAGTAGAGGATAATGAAACACAATATGCTCATTTTACTAAATGGAAAAGAGGAGCAGAGTTTAGGGGCAGGGAATAAACTATTTAAATCTGATTGGGCAAGCAGAGGTAGTTGATAACAGACTTGAGGTTTTACCTTAACTCCCTCTACTTTAACCTAGAACCATTTTACTTCAATTGTTATTAAATAATGCAGGTCAGCTATAAAGGATAACTAACTCTCCAGTGCACTGCTTCACAGAAGATGGAAAAATAATAGAAGTTAATTTGCAGGAAATAAGCAAAATAGGCCAGGCGGGGTGGCTCATGCCTGTAAACCTAGCACTGTGGGAGGAAAAGGCAGGTGGACTGCTTGAGCTCAGGAGTTCAAGACCATCCTCAGCAAGAGTGAGGGTGGGATCTGTACTAAAAATAGAAAAAACTAGCAGAGCATGGTGGCAGACACTTATAGTCTCAGCTACTAGGTAGGCTGAGGAAAGACGATCACTTGAGCCCAAGAGTTTGAGGATGCTGTGAGCTATGATTTTAGAGCACTCTACTCAGGGCAAGAGTGAGACTCTGTCACCAGGAAAAAAAAAAAAAAACTCCATTCACAAATAAATTTTGGAGAAAAACTGTTTAAACTTTAAAATTTATTTTGGTCCCCATCCTATATTTTAAAAGCAGATTTACATTTTAATAACAGAATAGAGAAAAAGAAAGAAATGCTGTAATGGTGATGTTTCTCAATAATATAAACAATAGAACTGATAAAAAGAGCACCAAATAACCTCAAAAAAAACTAGCAAACCAAATTCAGCAATATATAAAAATAATTATACACACTTACCCAGGGGAATTTATCCTAGGGATACACATTTACTATCTAAAAATCATTTATTGTATTATAGTATACCAAAAGAATTTGAAAAAAAAAAATCACACAAACATCTCAATAGTCTTATAAAAATCATTTGACAAAATCCAACACTTTTTATGATAATAAAAACACTCTAAAAACTAGGAGTAGCCAGGAACTGCCACAATCTGATAAAGGGGTCTACAAAAACCTACAAATAACATCATACTTAAAAGTGAAAGACTTCGTATTTTTCCCATAAGTTCAAAAACAAAGCAACGATTTCTCCTCTCACCACTACTATTCAATATTACACTGGAATTTCTAGCCAGGGCAATTAGACAAGTAAAAAAAAATATCCAGATTAGAAAGAAAGAAGGAAAAGTATCATAATTCTATCACTGATGATAAAACTGCATATAGAAAATACTGAGAAACCCACTAAAAACTATTACCCTAACAAGTTCAGCAAGAATGCAGGCTATAGGATCAATATACAAAAATTAATAGTAGTACTATATACTAGCAATGAATGA
>CAUYRH010000824.1:0-14828 GCA_963574655.1 Perodicticus potto
TGGCGGGCGCCTGTAGTCCCAGCTACTTGGGAGGCGGAGGCAAGAGATTCACTTGAGCCCAGGAATTGGAGGTTGCTGTGAGCTGTGATGCCACGGCACTCTATCCAGGGTGACAGCTTGAGGCTCTGTCTCAAAAAAAAATAAATAAATAAATCAGCCCTTTATAAATACAAAATCAGCAGTTAAGCCTTGACTAACCAGAACACAATCAGATTGCTAGTTTCGTCAATTAGGAAAAGCACAATTAAATGAGCTTATGCTGGGAAAATATGAAAAACAAAACCCCAGGTTAGTTACATCCTTAATCTTGTCATCGCTATACCATCCTGTGCTGTGATAGAGGTGGTTTAGAATGATGACAGGAATTGAATCATTCTTATTCTATAGTATTGGTTTGTTCACCATTTCTGGCTAAAGGGTAATATTATATTTTAGAAATAAGTTTTGGCAGCGTTTGATACACAAGAAACTCTTTTAGTGAACCAGAAATCAGCTAACCAGAATACCCTTTTTGCAGATGATTAATTGATCATTGACTGTAAAAAGAAAAAATAAGTTGTTATGGTGTTAATATAACTATACTGTTTGAGAATTCTGTGGTATTTCATTGTTTGCCATATTGCATATTTAGGATAGGTCTGTGATAGATCTCCTGAAAATGGTGTTGAAAGGTTAATATCAAAGGACAGAATTATTGCATCAGTTTTGATTATGGGCAGTTGGTAATTTTCAGATTTTTTTTTTTCCTACTCGAAAAACGAAGTAGCTAGCTTAGTGTAAATTAGGAAGGGGCAGTTAGTAACTGCAAAGAAAAGTGTGTTCATTTTTTTTTTTTTTTTTTGAGACAGAGCCTCAATCTGTCACCCTGGGTAGAGTGCCATAGCATCACAGCTCACAGCAACCTCCAACTCCTGGACTCAAACGAGTCTCCTGCCTCCGCCTCCCAAGTAGCTGGGACTACAGGCGCCCGCCACAACGCCCAGCCATTTTTGGTTGCAGCCATCATTGTTGTTTGGCGGGTCCGGGCTAGATTTGAACCCACCAGCTCAGGTGTACATGGCTGGTGCCTTAGCCGCTTGAGCCACAGGCGCCGAGCCGAAAAGTGTGTTCACTTTAAAAAATTTTTTGATTGTCAAGACTAATTAAAAGATGTATTTTTGATGCTTATATAAAGTACATAAAATATTTCTGAATGTCGTGTAAGATGAGTCTTATAAAAATCTAGATCCATGGCTTGGCGTCTGCGGCTCAATGGGCTAAGGCACCAGCCACATACACCCCGAGCTGGCGGGTTCGAATCCAGCCCGGGCCCGCCAAACAACAATGACGGCTGCAACCGAAAAATGGCCTGGCATTGTGGCGGGCGCCTGTAGTCCCAGCTACTTGGGAGGCGGAGGCAGGAGACTCGCTTGAGCCCAGAAATTGGAGGTTGCTATGAGCTGTGATGCTATGGCACACTACCCAGGGTGACAGATTGAGGCTCTGTCTCAAAAAAAAAAAAAAAAATCTAGATCCATGTGTTTATATTTACATATATAAAATGGATCAGACCAGTAAAAAGACCTAGTACTTGGACTTCTTTAGTACATGCAAGGGCAGTTTAGAATAAGGCATAGTGGTTGCTTAGACCTTAACTTCAGCCTTAAGTTAAAGCTAGCTATACCCCGAACACACCTAGTATTCCTTATTTCGTTATCGGTTTATTTACTTTTGGGTCATGTTTACATTTTTCATTGGTAACTCCTACTGGGATAAAGGATTTAATACATTTTTATTATGATAATTTAAAAATTCTAGAATTAATCCCTTTAAGCTATAAAGAGTAACTAACCCTTTATTCTAATGTCCCAGGTATGATGTATTATTTTGTGTTCATTCTGTCCATGTTTTTCTGTCATGGTTTTTCAGCTGATCCTATCTCAGCCTTTATATCCAGAATGAAGTATATCAGTTCCAATGTGGGCAAATCTTTATCCCCTCTGCGTTTTTTTCTTGCCCCTCAGGGTCAGCCGAATCTGTATCTAGTATTTCAGCTGTAACATATTTTCATTTTTAATCCTGAGGATGCTACTTCAGTAAAAACATTTAACCTTTTTTTTTTGTAAGTTTCTAGTCAGTCATCTGAACCTGGATAAAAATAGTATTTTTATTTATAAGTAGGTCCTTGTGTTGGTGTTTTTGTTTTTGTTTTTGTAGAGATAGAGTCTCACTTTATCGCCCTTGGTAGATTGCCATGGCATTACACAGCTCACAGCAACCTCCAACTCCTGGGCTTAGGTGATTCTCTTGTCTCAGCCTCCCAAGTAGCAGGGACTACAGGCGCCTGCCACAACACCCGGCTATTTTTTTGTTGCAGTTTGGCCGGGGCCAGGTTTGAACCCACCACCCTCGGTATATCAGGCCGGCGCCCACCCACTGAGCCACAGGCGCCACCTGTGTTGGCATTTTTGATTTTTGGAAAACCATATGTATAAAATGTGTCTACTAAGATAGCAAACGTGAGGATGTGATTTATCTTTTTGTTTGTTTTGGTAAATAGGTGGATCCTACTTTGTATGTGCATGTTTTTAAACCATGTATTATAATAAACTGTTACTCTTCCTCTGCCAGAAAGAAGTCATGGTAATATAATCTTTTTGCAGCTCTTTCACTTTTCTAGCTTTGTTTAAAAATAGCATATATTCCCTGAACAGATATCCATTGATGGGGTATATTGATGACAAGATTGTTGATACTCAGTCTCAGCAGAAATCCATACTGATACTCAACTGATGACTCGCAGGCAGATTATTAAACATTGACCTCAATTAATAATTTAGAGATTTTAGGATGGGCATGGTGGCTCATGCCTGTAACCCTAGCACTTTGGGAGGCCGAGGCAGATGGATTGCCAAAGCTCACAGGTGTGAGACCTTGTCTCTAAAAATAGCCAGGCATTGTGGCGGGTGCCGGTAGTCCCAGCTACTTGGGAGGCTGAGGCAAGAGAATCACTTGAGTCCAAGGGTTTGAAGTTGCTGTGAGCTATGATGCCACAGCATTCTACCGAGGGTGACAAAGTAAGACTCTTCCGAAAAAAAAAAAAAAAAAAAAAAAAAACAAAAAAACGGAGATTCTTTTAGAAGCATTTACTGACCAAAGCAGTTAATCTCTGTTAGGGAAGATGACAAACTCTAGATCTAAGTGGGATTTTAATTTTTTTACCTAATGTTTGTGGGTTTTTTTCCCTTGTTACTTGAATGGGGGTGACCATATGATCATTTTGTTTTGTTTTGTTTTTGGCCGGGGCTGGGTTTGAACCCACTAACTCCGGTATATGGGGCTGGTGCCCTACTCCTTTGAGCCACAGACACCAACCCTTATGATCATTTTGTAAGTGAAGATAATTTAGGGTTGTTGACTTCTTAACCCACTAAAAAACTATTAGTATGTAAATGTGAGTCTATTAAAATTGAAAATACATTTTACTATGAACCATTATTTCTTTTAGTTGCCTTTTTTGTTTTTTTTTGAGGCAGTCTCACTCCATTGTCCATTCTGGGTAGAGTGCAGTGGTGTGGTCATAGCTCTCTACAACCTCAAACTCCTGGGCTCATGTAGTCCTCCTCCCTCAGCCTCCTGAGTTGCTAGGACAACTAGCTCATGCCACTGTGCTCGGTTAAGTTTTCTGTTTTTTGGTAGAGACAGGGTCTCACTCTTGGTCAGGTTGGGCTTGAACTCCTTACCTCAAGCAATCCTCAAGTGATCCCCCCAGAGTGCTAAGATTATAGGCCTGAGCCACAAGCCTGGCCTCTTTTTAGTAACTTTTAGTGCTTCTGACTTATTTGTTAATATTAGGAAAGACTGCCTCTCAATGTTGATTAAATTTAAGGATATATTCAACTCTGATAATTATGCAACATAGTAATACTTTTGAATATAATTATACGTTCAATTATATTAAAATATAATTGAAATAGTTGATATATAACAATAACAAATATATAACAATAATAGTAGTTGCAGTGATACTAATACTTCTGTTTCTTTTTCCATTTCACCTTGAATCAGAAGAAGCTCATTCATATAGAAGACCCATTTAATGATGAGCATCAGGAAAGGCAAGAAGTGGAAATGTTGGCTAAGAAGTTTGAAATGAAATATGTGAGTATAATAAACTGTTCACTTAGGTAATTTTGTCCTATTGGCCATTTCCTTGACTAGTTGGGAGGGCTTATAAATATCCACTGCCTGCCTGCCTTGTTCTTTAAATTGAAACCAAACGAATGGTTAGACAATCACATGAAGATTCCAGTAGGTTTGTGATGGCTATAATAGTAGCTATTGTTTATTATAATCCTTCTGGAGTCTAGGCAGTTTATTTAATATATGTAGAGGGTACCCCCCAAAATGTATACACATTTGAAGAAAGGAAAAACCTTTATAGAAATTATAATACTCAATATATACCAGTAGCAAAAGATGTATACAAGGCACATTGAGGACCTCTTGTAATAACAGAAGTCAAATATAACTTGTATTAACAAATTTCATAGCCTTTTCCTTTCTTAAAATATGTATACTTCTTTTGGCACCCTCTGTATATTATCTCCAATCCTTCTACCCAAACTTCAAGCTAAGTAATATTGACCACGTTTTGCAGGTGAAGAAACAGGCTTTGATCTTAAGGTTTGAGTAGGTGATCTCAGATTACACAGTGGCAAGAATAGGCTGTCTAGCTCAAACCCTATTCTGCCACCATTGAGAACATTATTTTAATGCCCTTGATGTAGTAGTTATCAAACCTTTCTGCCTCTTAAGAATTTGAGAGTGAATGAGTGTCTTTCTAGGCCCCTTGGATCAGAATCAATTTTTTTTTGAGACAGATTCACTCTGTTGCTTTGGGTAGAGTGCTGTATCATCATCATAGCTCATAGCAGCCTCATACTCTTGGGCTCAGGTGATCCTCTTGCCTCAGCCTACCAAGTAGCTGGGGCTACAGGCGCACACCACCATGCCCAGCTAGTTTTCCTATTTTTTTTTTTTTGAGACAGCCTCAAGTTGTCACTCTAGATAGAGTGCCGTAGCATCACAGTTCACAGCAACCTCCAATTCCTGGGCTCAAGCGAGTCTTTTGCTTCTGCCTCCCAAGTAGCTGGGACGACAGGCGCCTGCCACAACTCCTGGCCATTTTTTTTGGTTGCAGCCATCATTGTTGTTTGGCGGGCCCGGGCTGGATTCAGACCCGCCAGCTCAGGTGTACATGGCTGGCGCCTTAGCCGCTTGAGCCACTGGTGCCGAGCTATAGTTTTCCTATTTTTAAAGACGTGGTCTAACCTTGCTCAGGCTAAGAGCAAATTCTGAGCTCAAGCCATCCATCCTTCTTAGCCTCCCAGAGTGCTAGAATTACAGGCCTTGGCCACCTCGCCAACCTCACCAGCCTTTGGACATTTTTTTGTATCAGAGCTTTCTCTTTATTTTTCTAAGGCTGAATGGTATTTCATTATATGGAAATACCACAATTTATTTAACCAGTCCTCAAATAATTGAGGTTGTTTTCAAAAATTTGCTTTTATAAATAGTGCTGCTGTAGGAAATGGCATTTTGTATGTTTTTAAGTTTTTCTATAGGACAAATTCCTAGAAGTGGGAGAATTAGGTCAGAGGATTTATGCATTTATAATTTTGGTATATATTACTATTACCAGTTTCTACTCCCTCCACCACTATATTGGAGTGTCTATTTTGCTTTGCGTTACAAGACCAAGGATTACAATTGCCTTTTGCAAATGGAAAGATTGCTAGCATATTACATATAAGTAATGTGATTTAGTGTATGATATTCTGTCTCAAAGTTAGCATTAAATCTTAATTGGTTAACCCTGGGTTAGTACTTGGTATAGAAGAACCAATGTTCTGAAGAAGTTGTTTGATGTGTAAGATTGGGTTTCAAACAACTTGGATATATCCAAGCATTGTCATTGTCCAGGGATAAAATATTACTTATTATAATCCAAATTAATGGGCTATATTTCTTCTCTAGATTTTTATTTTGTAGACTTACTCTGTTATTTCCATTCTAATTAGAGATATAAAACGTCCTACATGATGAAGATTTTATGTGCATTAACAAATCATGCTGCAAGTATTATATGTATTAAATGTAAATATCATTTGGAACATTTTAAAAAAATCATCAGGTCAAAAGTGACCTAAGAGAAGGTACCTTGTCCAGCTCTAAGCTCTAGACCTAGAGCTCTAGACTATCACAAAAGATCTTTCTTAAACAACAAAGGTGTTTTTTCTCTTTTTCTTTTTTTTGGAGACAGAATCTCCCTCAGTCTTGCTGGAGTTGAGTGCCGTGCCATCAGAGCTCATAGCAACCTCAAACTCTTGGGTTTAAGCAACCCTCTTGTCTCAGCCTCCTGAGTTGCTGGGATTACAGGCACCCGCCACAATGCCCAGCTAGTTTTTCTATTTTTAGTAGAGACTGTCTTGCTCTTGCTTAGGCTGGTGTTGACCTCCTGAGCTTAAGTGATCCACCCACTGCTTCAGCCTCCTAGAGTGCTAGGATTACGGGTGAGAGCCGCCATACCTGGCTGGGTTTTTGTTGTCATTGATGTTGAGGCAAAGTCTCACTCTGTTCCCTGGGCTAGAATGCAGTCATCATAGCTCACTGCAGTCTTAAACTCCTGGGCTCAAGTGATCCTTCTAGCTGAGACTATCTTATAGCTCAGACTACAGGTGTGTGCCACCATACCCAGCTAATTTTTCTTTTTTTTGTAGTGATGGGGTCTTGAACTCTTGGCCTCAAGTGATCCTTCTGCTTTGGCCTCCCAAAGTACTAGGGTTACAGGCATGAGCCACAGCGGCTTGCCTATTGAAGATTTTTATAGGTATGTAGAGGTAACAAATTCATACGTTCTAGTAGTTGAAATCAGCAATATCAGAAATTATAGAGTATAAACTTACAAAAGGAGCACCTTTTTTGGAGTTCTCCCCTTCCATTTGCTTTTATTATTATACATTCTATTTCCTGTTATGTTGTCCTTATGCTCAAGTAATGTGACAGTTTATATTCAACATGAATTGCTAAATAGTTTTTTGGGAAAAGGTCAATATGACTATTAAGTACTTATTTTTACCTGGAATATGTTAATCTGGTAGTTGTACATAAATCTTATTAAATAGTTAAGCCAAAGTTTTTTTTTGTTTTTTGGAGACAGAGTCTCACTTTGTCGCTCTCGTAGAGTGCTGTGGTGTCATAGCTCACAGCAACCTCCAGCTCTTGGGCTTAGGCGATTCTCTTGCCTCAGCCTCCCCAGTTGCTGGGACTACAGGTGCCTGCCTTAATACCCGGCTATTTTTTGTTGCAGTTTGGCCGGGGCCGAGTTCGAACCCTCCACCCTTGGTATATGGGGCCAGTGCCCTACTCCCTGAGCCACAGGCACCACCTACTAAGCCCAAGATTTAACATTTCTGCTCCTCTATACGTTCCAAATTAGTCTTGTTGGTTGCTGTGGAAGGAAGCAGGATACTGTTTAAGGGGCTCCTATGCCATTCCCAGTTGAGGCTTGAGATGTTTAAGCTAAATTTTCTAGTTTCCAACTTCGTTTTTAGATGACTTCTAAGTGGTATATGCCTTATCTATGTTCTGGAGTAGAGAATGAGTTTCAGTTTGATGGAAATAGACCTGTTCTTTTAGCCTTATAGGATATAGGATAATCTGTAGTAGTTTGAAGATTACTTCTAGTGACTTTTCTCACTCAGTTACCTTAGTCATCTTGAAAGATCATGCTATCCTAGAATTGGATATAAATGCAGTAATCTAAATGAAAGTACCTAGCACATTACCTGGTGCCTCTATCAGGAGCTCATTTAAGACTATTTGAATCTGAATGACCCTCTGGGTAGGAAGATGTGTATTCTACCCTGAGTTTATTAACATTCGTGAAATTACATTGTAACTTTAAAATCTAGTTACAGTGTCATGTAGACTTCAAATACCACCTTTCATGCTCAGTTATATGTGAATTTGGACTTTCAGAGTCCTATCTTCATATTTATTTTAAAAGAAAGAGTGGGGTTAGATTTGATGCCGTAATAGTAATTCTGAGCAGTCTTAACAAATAAAGCCAAACAGTTGATCAAATGGAATAACGCCATTTTTTACTCAAAGACAAATTTCATATCTGTAAAGTCCTGATTTCTTTTGATATGACTTATGAAACTGATTTTGTCCAGATACATTTTATAGAATGGCAATATCTTGGGGTAAGAGTATAATTGATGAATGACTTCTTGCCAGTAAATACTATTAAATGGAGTGGAAATAAATATAATTTTGTCTTAAAATAATTATGGATTTTGGCTCAGCACCTGTGGCTTAACGGGCTAAGGTGCCAGCCACGTACACCTGAGCTGGCGGGTTTAAATCCAGCCCAGGCCCACCAAACAACAATGATGGCTGCAACCAAAAAATGGCCGGGCGTTGTGGCCGATGCTTGTAGTCCCAGCTACTTGGGAGGCGGAGGCAAGAGACTCGCTTGAGCCCAGGAATTGGAGGTTGCTGTGAGCTGTGATGCCACAGCACTCTATCTAGGGTGATAGCTTGAAGCTCTGTCTCAAAAAAAAAAAAAAAAATATGGATTTTTAAAAATGTCCTCAAATATGAGATTGATATAAGTGTATGATTTGAAAGCACTTATGTACTCTTTTTGAGTCTCAAGAATTTTATCAAGTACTCGCATTATTAATTGTCCATACCTACAAGTAGTTAGTGCTTCCTTGGGAACTTCCTAGGCTGATTTTACTATTTCTTTTGGCCTTATGTTGGGGCTGGTCCTAAGAAGCAACTTGGTAGAGCTTTGGGTAAAGGCTGTACTAAAAAATAAATTCTGGGGTCGGAGGCTGTAGCTCAGTGAGTAGGGCACTGGCCACATAAACTGAGGCTGGTGGGTTCAAGTCCAGCTCAGGCCTGCTAAAACAGCAATGACAACTGCAATCAAAAAATAGCTGGGCGTTGTTGTGGGCACCTGTAGTCCCAGCTACTTGGGAGGCTGAGGCAGAAGAATCACTCAAGCCCAAGAGTTGGAGATTGCTGTGAGCTGCGACACCACTGCACTCTACCGAGGGTGACATAATAAGACTCTGCCTCAAAAAATAAATAAATAAAAAATAAATTCTGCAAAACAAATACCTGTGTATTTAGGGTTCTGTGGACCAACAATAGCATGATATTACATATACAGTAAAAACATAAAATAACAAATAATGTAAAACAAACTGGAGGAGGCAATGAGGTCTTCAAGGGCAAGGAAGAATTTCTAGCTCAGATAATAGCTTCTTTTTTGTGGTTACCAATTCTAATTGCTTGTCATGACATGCCCTTTTAAGTCTTTGGCCTCTATGAGCTAAGTAAATTCATCCTCCTTTAATCCTTAGGAACAATTGAGAATCAGCAGTTTTAAGGTACTTGAGAGGAAGGTCCTATATCTGAAAGTGGTGATTATGGAAATCTGTATATACTATTTCTGTGCTGTGTAGACAGCTCTGGGCCGTCTTCCACTGACTTGAAACTCTACCCTTTTCTATTGGTCGATGGAGAAACAGGCATAGATATAAAGAGATAGGGTTGTGGCAGGGCTGGGACAAATAGGGAGGCTTGTAATTAGGGGATGTTTTCTTCTCACTTATGAAACGAAAGTCTTTTTTAGCAATGAGTTGTCATGCTTGCTCTGTTAATGAATGTTGATTTGAGGTGATCAATGAATGTTGGTTATTGGTTTGGTTTACTATTAGCTGGAGGCAAAGGGATTGTCCAGTACTAAGAACATCTTGTTTGTTTTCCATTTTAGTGTTACAGTATAATCAGACTGCATTGGCTTGAAACACTGATTTATCAGGTTAAGCAAGTACTAATGACTCAGTCAGTAATGGTCTTCTGAGTCACAGTGAACTAGTATCTGGAGGAATAGATCTAAAGAGGTTTCTTCATTTTAGAATTATCAAAATTTCAGAGTTTTTTTTTGTTTGAAAAAAATTTTTTGATTTTTATAACATCTGTTTAATGGGTAAATTGTGTAATGTCAGCATCTGTAAAAATCCAGAGAATTTATTAAGTATGACTTTGATTCTACTATAGGGATTATTCTTGCTAAGGATGCAGAAAAAGAGAGCAGTTAAATATAAGTCTGTCTAGAAGGGAAGATGCTATAATATAATCCTTTGCCCATCTAGCTTATGTTCCTTTAGGGTAAATGTGTGTGTGTGTGTGTGTATACGCATATTTTTTTTTTTTTTTTCCTGAGACAGAGTCTCACTCTGTTACCCTGGATAGTAGAGTGCTGTGGCTTCATTATAGCTCACAGCAACCTCAAACTCCTTGGCTCAACTGATATTCCTGCCTCAGCCTTCTGAGTAGCTGGGATTACAGGCACCCACCACAATGCCTGGCTAGATTTTCTACTTTTAGTAGAGACAGAGGTCTCACTTTTGCTCCGATGGTCTTGAACTCCTGAGCTCAGGTGATCCACCCACCTGGGCCTCCTAGAGTGCTAGGATTATGAGTCCCTCCACCCAACCTAATTTTAATATTTGTGAAGTAAATTTTACGTTCATTTTTGGCAACTGTCAAAAGTTTGGTTCCAGTTTATACAGTTTGCATATCATTGACTTTCAGCACAGTGAGGAAACTGGAAGGTAGAGACTAGAACGGGAGTAAGGCAGGAGGCAGGTCAGGGGTAGAAGTTTTCCAGGAAAGCCAAAAGGTGAGGAAAAGTAAACTGTGGCTAGAAAACTGTACTTTATATCCTCTGTGATGAAGGCAGGAAGAAAGCTGATGGAACCCTGGCTTTGGGAGAGTGATTTAATAAAGAGCTACTTAGGGGTTTGTATGTATGTGTGAAATACAGGTTTTTCCAAGCTCTTGTCTCCACTGGGACTGGGAAACTTCAGAAACGTATGAAGAGGAACCCAGAACTTTGGTATTGAACAGAGAATATTTCTTGAATGGGTACTATATGTACTTACTGAAAATCCAAAAGATGCAGAAGGGTAACATGATGAACAGTGAATGTCCCTCCACCCATGGCTCCCAACTAACCTATTCTTCCTTGAGACACTGTGTACATTTCTTGTCCCAGAGAACTATGTGCACGTAAGCATTTAGGTATTTCAAAGTTTTTTTGTTCATGGTAAAAGAATGTATAAATACGAATAAGCAAAAAAGAAGAAAGTAAAGATCAGCTAATCATCTGTAGGCTTACTGCCAGGCAGAACCCCTGTGAGTAGTTTGGTGGTTTGATGTGTATCCTTTTAGGACTTTAAAAAAATGAATATGCAATTACATATGTCCTTTCTTTGTAAAAGAAATTTTTAAATCACCTGAGCAATACATGAATATGTTCTTATTAAAAACAAATTCAAATAAAAACTGTTAAGCCAGTCTTTCTTCATTAATGCCTCCAGTTATATCCCTTCCTCATTGATAATAACCATGATTTATCTGCTTGCTATTTATTCTTTGAGTATCTTATACATATCTATACATACACACATTTATTGTTGTGTTATGTTTTTCCTAAATGAGATCATCCTGTTTATATGATAGTGGAAAAAAATATCTTGTTATTTAGGTGTTGTCTCCATGACTGCCACTTAGAGTTGAGCACCTTTCCAAATGCTTAGTGAACATTAATACCGTCTTTTCTGCCTTAACTATACATGAATTTGATAAACTGCTTTTATTACCTTCTATATCTACACTAATACTATGATGTCACGTTGTTTTTAAATGGCTATTAATATGAATGGATATGTCGTGGTTTGTATATTGTAGTTATGATACTGTAATCAATTTGATGCTTGGTAAAGATGTTACTTTTGCAATATCATTTTTTGGAGGCAATTTGATCAAGGAAAGCTTTAACTATTTTGTTTACTGTGTTAATATTCACATTTATATAACAGCATTAACCATCTTTTTGCATGTAATAGGTTATTAAGTATGAAATGTCCAATTTTTTTAAGTACAAAGCTTGGCAGTTGATATCTCTGACATTTATTTATTTCACTTTGACACTTCTTGTTTTATTTTTATTGTGAAGGTACATCTTCAGTCTTTCAAATGCATGTTTTGGCTTGTAGTTATTTTTCTAAAAAAATTGTAGAGCAATTTTTTGAAACCATGGGTAAGTAAAAAAATCTGTGTTTTTTCTTTCTTCCTTTATTCATTTTTGTTTTCTTGAAACAGAGTGTCACTATATCCTCCTCGGTAGAGTGCTATGGCATCACAACTCACAGCAACCTCAAACCCTTGGGCTTAAGCAATTCTCTTGCCTCAGCCTCCCAAGTAGCTGGGACTACAGGTGCCTGCCACAATGCCCAGCTATTTTTAGAGATGAGCTCTCGCTCTGGCTGAGACTGGTCTTGAACTCGTGAGCTCAGGCAATCCCGAGTGCTGGGATTACAGGCATGAGCCACTGCACCTGCCAATCTGGGTTATTTTCAAATATGAGTTATGTCATGGAATGATTAAGTGCAGGTAGCTCAAAATATCAACAAAATGTTTAGGAAGGATGTGGCTAATAAACGCACAGTACGGTGATGGTTAGAGAAGTGCATTCTGGTGATTTAAATCTTGAAAATCAGTCATGTGAATGACCTGAGACCAAGGTGGATAATTATGAGCTGAAAGCTGTGATGGAAGTGAATCCATCTCAACCTACACGTGAATTAGCAGCAAGGTTTGATGTAACTCCCCCAACAGTCTTAGACTGTTTGAAACAAATTCAAGAAGCTGGGTAACTGGGTTCCACATGAATAAATGGATGTATTTAATCATCTCGAAGCTTGCCTTTCTTTGCTATCATGACATAAAGGCTAACCATTTCTATACCATATTGTTATGTGTAATGAAAAATGGATTTTTTTTGATAATCAGAGGCATTCAGCATAATGGTTGGATAAAGATGAAGTGCCAAAACACAGTCCAAAACTGAATATTCATCAAAAAAAGTTAATAGTGGTCAAGCCCTGGTATTATCCATGAGACCTAGTCAGTTACAGCACATGTCTACTGCAACCAATTGAACAAAATGATGAGGATGATTGCAGTTATGCAGCTGAGATTGGTCAATAGAGAAAGGCAAATCCTCTTACAAGACAAATGCTCAACCACATAGTACACAAACAGCGCTGTTCAAACTGCAGAATCTGAACTTGGAAACTCATCCACCATAGTCACCCGAACTTGCACCAACAGACTACCCCTTCTTCCCCTTCTTCCTCCTTCTTACAAAGAAAAATATTCAGTTCTCCACAAGCTGTGGAAAATGCCTTTTGCTATTTCATTCAAGCTCTTCAAGCTTCTTTGGTGCCGGCATACACAAGTTACTATTAAGTGGCAAAATTTTGTTGATAGTTCGGCCTCGTACTTTCATTAATTGTGCTACTTCTTGCTTGAGATATAATAAGCTACACTTTTGATTCAAAATCAGACATTTCGTATTTAATGGCCGAATAGTAGCAATAGTCACAATTGTCGATGGCAGCAAACTAGTCACATGACTAGACATAAATGTTCCTGAATCTAATTACCCGAAAATTATTTGTACTTCTGCATATGTCTGATTGGGTTACTAACTGAACCTATCTGGTTTTTTAGTTTTCCTCAGATAAGTATTATAGACAGCTAGTTTTGCCTCGACACACAATATGTTAGAAGAGCAAAGATGATTGTTGTTGCAATTTTAACTAGAAAGCATCTGGGAGAAAAGATTTAAAACTTAGGCTGATCTGTGAAGGATGGGAGGATTCAGCAGGGAATGAGACTAGTCGCCAGTAACGGAAAAGTGTAGGGGTAAGCTGGTGTATTTGCGGGAGAGCGGGTAGATAGTTTAAAAGAATCAAAGTGTTCATGTTGGAAAATAGTAGCAAAAAAGTTGGAAGGGTAGTAGTCAGTAAATGGTAGCTATCATTATGATCATAGCCACGATTGGTACTTAAATATTTCTTTTATGTCCTAAATTACTGGTGAGTTTCTTGCAAATCTCTGCATTTTTTTCCTTTCTGACTGATCTTCTCCCCAACTGTGTTACTGTGTTAATTCCCTGTATAACAGACAGAGGCTTTTGTTTAAACAGTCACCTCTTGAGTTACCTCCCTGCGCCGACCCCTTCAGTGGCCTCTGCTAGGATGCTTCACTGTACTCCTGCTTGTCTGGGTGTCAGCGTCTCAGCAAAAAACCTTGTTTAGCTTCTCTATTAGGAAGGTCTCCGTGCAATCTGTCATTTTCCTGTCTACCGTTTATAGACCGTAGCTACCTCTCATCTCTGTACTTAACTGCTTTTATAACTATAAAATGCATAAAACCTGGCACATGATGAGTGCTCAGTAAATTTGTTGAGTAGATTACCTTTTTTTTTAACTGCATTTTTTAAAAATAAATCATAGCTGTGTACATTAATGCAATCATGGGGTACAATGTGTTGGTTTTATATACAATTTGAAATATTTTCATTGAACTGGTTAACATAGCTTTCATGGCGTTTTCTTAGTTATTGTGTTCAGACATTTGTATTCTGCATTTAGTAAGTTTCACCTGTACCCTTCTAAGATGCACCATAGGTGTGGCCCCACCAATTACCCTCCCTCCTCCACCCTCCCTTGCCCCTTTCCCCATATTCTTTTGCTGTAATTGGGTTATAGCTTTCATATGAAAGCTATAAATTAGTTTCATAGTAGGGCTGAGTACATTGGATACTTTTTCTTCCATTCTTGAGATACTTTGCTAAGAAGGATATTTTCCAGCTCCATCCATGTAAACATGAAAGAGGTAAAGTCTCCATCTTT